>WBMY01002445.1:101749-227732 GCA_013397315.1 Donacobius atricapilla | reverse complement strand
CCTTTCGTTTGTGTTTTCTTTTTATTATTGTTATTATTATGGGGTCTCTGGGGGAGCAGAATTTCCAGTCCGGCGTTCCTCTTCTTCCTTGTCCAGCGCTCAGCGGAGAACTATAATATTTCTTCCCCGAGATGCTGCAGTGAATTTTAGTTCTAGGAAATCGGGCGAACAAAATCATCCGAATAATCCGAACCATTTGTTACCCTGTGAGAGCAAACGCAGCCTAGGCACAGATGATGGCCAAAAATTCCTTGGAAGGGTCTAAAGAAGACCTGAGCAAAATTTCGGAAGAGGAGATGCTGAGATGGAGCAAGGAAGAGCTGGTAAAAAGACTGAGGAAAGTGGAGAATGAAAAGATGAACTTAATGGTGGAACACGGCAACTTGATGAAAGACGTGAACCGGCGGCTGCAGCTCCACCTGCACGAGATCCGCGGGCTGAAGGAGGTGAACCAGAAGTTGCAGGACGACAACCAGGAGCTGCGGGAGCTCTGCTGCTTCTTGGATGACGACCGGCAAAAAGGCAAGAAGCTGTCAAGGGAATGGCAGCGCTTCGGGAGGCACACGGCCAGCGTGATGTGGAAGGAGGTGGGCATGTACCAGCAGAAGCTGAAGGACCTGGAGGCGAGGCAGGAGACCCTCCTGCGGGAGAACGTGGAGCTGAAGGAGATGGTGCTGATGCTGGACGAGGAGCGGAGCGGGGCCGGCTCGCGGAGCTCCATCGACAGTCAGGCCAGCCTGAACAACCTCAACGGCGGCTCGGCCACCAGGGACGTGGGGGACGGGAGCAGCACCTCCAGCACGGGCAGCGCGGGCAGCCCCGACCACCATCACCACCACCTTCACCACCACAAGGCCGGCGACAGCAAGGCCGGGGCCATGCGGAGGTCTATGGATGACCTGTCCGCGCCCCTTCACCACCGGAGCATCCCCAACGGCCTCAATGGTGAGCCCCTGCCCTGCCCTGCCCTGCCCTGCCCCGCTGGCCCCGCGCCACCGCCCCGGCGTGGCCGGTCCCCCTTGGCGTTGGGGTGTGGGAGGTCCTGGCCCTTCCCAGCCCTGTCCATCCTTGGTGACCTCTTGGGCAGAGCGGCCCCGGGAGCCGGGGAGGGGCACCTGTGTGCGGGGTGTGTGTTATCAGTGTGTTCACTGGGTTATCGATGTCCTGGGCTGAGGGCTGGAGCCGCTTTTATCTCCAGCAGGGTTGCTGCTTGGTTTTGTTTGTTTGTTTTGACTTTCTTTTTTGACAAAAAACAGCCTAAGTTTTCAGGGTTAAATAAACACTGATTGTGTTCCCGCTCTTCCTCCTCTTTCTCTCCCCCTTTTGGTTTATGTTTGGCTTGTTTGTGTGCTAGTTTGATAAAATTGATAAAGATGGGATGGGATTTGGAAGCATCTGATGAAAGTGCAGATTTGTTCCACAGAGCATCACCTGTTAGCTCTGCAGGCTGTCAGGGCAGGCTGGCTGTGTAGTGCTCAGCAGTTTTGGAAAGCTTGGCTCTCCCCTGTCTCTACTTCAGGAGGAGGAGTTTTGTTTGCAGAGAAGAGATTGCTCTCGAAGGGATGCTGTACTCACGATTTTGTTCAGGCTAGTCATTGAAGTTAGAAACAAGCTCCACAACGAAATCGTGCCAAGCCTCCTCTGGCAGTTCATATTCAAGCAAAGTTTCTCCTGTTGTCTAATAATGACCAGGCATTAATATCTTTTAAAACCAACAAGATACATGACTTCTAGAAGGAGTAGTGTGGTTAAGAGGGCTCAGTAGGAACCAAACTAGGCGGCAATCTAAAAAATTCTTATATATTAGACTATTTTTAATGTTCCTCTTTTCCAAACAGAGAGGACTATTTTCTGTTTGGATTGTCCTTTTCCCACCTCTAAGCACACAGAGGGGGATGGAGACCCAGAGGTTGGCTCTGAGTGATGTCAGCAGTGGATGTGTTTACCTGGCAGCCATGCTTTCAGCTCCCAGAGCTGGGTTTTTTTTTGTTTTGTTTTTTGGTGATTTGTGGCAAGTCTTTAGGTCCCAAGTGACTTGATGGTGTGGAGTACTGATCAACTCATTTCACAAGTGTTCATCCATGAATGTGCTGCATGCAGTCCTGTTGCCCCAGCTGTGTGTCTCAACTCATGGGGTGAGATGTTCTGGCCACCTTGCCCAGTATTCAGGGTTTCAAGGGTGGTCCAGTCACCAGATGGTGCATGGCACAGCAAACATCTTTAAATGTTTGGTGTGGAATTTTTTAATCTCTCTTCTAGAGCTGTGTAAATCAGAAGTATCTGGTTTGTAAATCGGCAGATAGCTTCTGCTCTTGACGTGACTTGACTTTATTTTCATAAAGCATTGCTCTCCACAGAGGCTTGAAGAGCACATGACAGATATTGAATGTGCTATTACTGTTTTGGAACAGAAGGGCTTCACAGTTCTGGTTTGTGAACCTTAGACAGTGTCCCTTTTAGATACTGGTAGCTGAGTGGGACAAGGCCAGTTGAATTCATCTGTTAACTCAGGGCTCTTGAGTGTATAAAACATAACCAATACCTTAGAGCTGTCCCTTCAATCCGGGGTGCAGGCACAGTGGGATGCTTCACCTGGGATTCAAAGTGGTCCCTGTCAGCACAAAGAGAAAAGGCTCGGCTTTCAGAGCTCGGTCCTCACTGCCTTCCTCCAGCGCTGTGTGTGGTACTGTGCCCAGCAGCATCTTTTGGGGGGACTGAGAGCCGAGTCTCATGTTCTGCCGTGTGTAGGGTAAGAGTGGGAAAGGGAGGCAGACCATCTGCACACGTGTTTCCATGCGTGCCTTTGCACAGCCCTTCTCATTCCCTTGGAAGGATGGGTATGGACTCGAACATTTCAGATGTGACCTTTAGGTTTTAGTGACTTCTGGTTCTGGGGTGCCTTCGGAAGGTGGTCTCTGTGGGAAGAATTGAAGCTCTTTCCTGTGAACCAGTGCGGCTTCATTTCTGAGGGTGCAAAGGATACGATCAGCACTTTTAAAGCTAATAATCCTTGTAAAGATGTAGACAAGCCTGATCTCTCCACTTAGGTAGTGAAGCTGTAAAATGACTTGAATAGTTGTCATTCTCAGATAGCATCGGTATTCAGCAAGGCCATTTCCCTGGCTGTGCCTTTGGAAATGCCTCTCAATACATATGCAAATACAGGGCTTATCAGACCCCTTTTTTGACTGACAGCAAGAAGTCTGGGAGGGGTGTTTGCCTGGGACGAAGCAACAATTCTGTTAAGCCTATGACGGTGTAGAAGAGCGGGGCAGGAGCAGGTGAACATGAAAAACCACTCCAGTGAGTCAGGTGGGTGGTGGAGCTGTCACGGAGTAGCCCCGCAGTGAGCATCCTGCCGTGCCTCCTGCTCCTGTCCCTGCCTTCCGTGTGTACAGCCGAGATCTCAGCTTTTTTGTACTCTTTCCTTGTTTTTGGTTTTTTTTTTTTTTTTTTCCCCTCAGGAATAAAACAGAAGGAAGGCAGAGGAAAGAAAGTGCATGGCCTTTCATATTTTGGCTGTAAGCTTGAGTCTGGTTTGCTGTTGTCTCATGTCTTTAAAGCACTGGAGAACTAACCAGTGGGTGAAACAGATTCTGCTCGGCCAGCTCAGCTAATACTGAAATGAACAGCCCTGTGTGCTTTCTTAGGGAGAGGAGGTGGCTGAAAGGGATGCAGTGCAGAATTTAGCATCTGTAGTAAGAACACAGCAGAAGCTTTGGACAGCTGGTGTGGGCAAGGTTGCTACTTGTGAGCTGCTTGCTAGAGTATTTTTGCTTATGGAAAAGCTGGAACATCCTGAAATTGGCAGCTGGAAAATGCAGAACTGTACTGCCCCTGCTAGTGGTATCATTGAGCTTCACTTGTTAAGTGCTTTTCTAAAGGAGTCAGCAGTATGATGGCTGTTAAAACATTTGCAGGGAGGTAGATTTTTAGTAGAATCTTAGTGAGGGAAGGTGGGTTGAATGTTTCTCATTTTCTGTTCAGTGATCCTTAGAAGTGAGTTGTTGAACCAGGGCTTGATTTATTTGCCCCAGTGACCCACCCCAGTGTGAGGTGATGAACTTTAGATTTGTAAGGTGAATTCAGAATAAATGGTGTAAGTGCAAAAAACAACCCCAACCCAACTGGTGGTCCACCTTTGCTTCACTTTTCTGAAGTCTGTTTACTTCTGCAGGTTGTCTTTCAGAAGCTGATGATTAATTATTTGCTCAGGGAAGATAAGATAATAATTATAACATAGTGTGAAAATGGCTAATTTTAGAAGACATGTAATCTTGCTTGTTCTGAAAGTGAGAGGTATGGCCATTCTCTGTGCACAGGGGCCTGGGCTGTGGGACAGGGGCACCTCCAAACTGTGTGATGGAAATGGATGGGAAGTTCTAATATGTCATATGTTACGTGTCACAGTTCTAAACCTACCGAGATCTAGGACAGAAATGGAGGCACAGTCACTGTGTGTGCTTGCGAAAGCTTTGACTTTCCTTTTTTTGCATGGTGTGGATCTCTATGTGCACACACAGTCTTTCTGCCCGTCCAGCTTTAGACAGCTCTGTTGAAACAACTGCTTGGCTCCTGACAGAATTAGGTTTAAAAAAGAGAATTAAAAAAATAACAACAAAAAAGTCAGGCTCATTTGGTGATATTGNTATCCCCGGACTGTCAGGTATGTGGGAACATTGGGAGGAGTGACTCAAAGCTCCCTGAGGCCAGGGCAAGGGCTTCCACCGGTTTTAGCCTTATCTAGATCTGACTGGGGCAACTGTTCATCCATCTTTGAGCCTGGAGGCATACAGACTCAATTAGTGTTGTGCTTGGGAGAAAATCCTGGGCATTCCCTGGGCATACAGGCAAAGCGTTTGGGCTTTAGTTTTATTTCACACCCATCAACTGGAGTTGTCATTAGAACTTCACCTTCCACTGAAACAGTTCGCTCTAGGTTCCCAAAATGGACTGGGTGGTTTCCAGTGTCTCTGACTTCATTACAGTTGGGTGAAGAGTTAATTTTGATGTTTTGTTTTTATAAATTATTGAAAACATCAACAATTAAAAAGTGGTCAGGGAGGCCCAAAAAAAGAGCTGTGGGTACAGTAGAGAGCTTGTAGTAGCAGATATTAATCTATGGTCTCTTGTTGCTGTCTTCTCCAGTGAAAGAAGAATGGTTTCTCTGGGTGAGGGGGTGGGAAGATCTCTAGTTCTATTGATTCCCACTTGTAGATGTCCACATATTTACCTAGAGGGCACAATATATTGCAGTTAAAATGGTGGCAGAGAGAAATGGCTGTTCCCTGTGGGTTGGTATTGATTGGTAATGCAGTTACCCTGTACTTACTTCTCTCTTTCACACACCCTTAAGGCCAAAATACTTTCGTTTATTAGTGTATTAATAATCAATATAGTTATTATTTATGATGGCATATTAATGAGGCCTTTGAGATAAGAATATGCAGGGCCAGAAGCAAAAGATGAGGTTTATCCCATTTAATTTGCGATATCTCCAATATAGGCTTTAACATCTGCATTCCCTTGGACATCCTTTATTGGCCATGTGGAGAAAGGCACTTAGGTGTCATGATTTATGTGAACCATGCCTGCATCAAAGAGAGCAGAATTGTATGCTGGTTGTGCTCTTTCTCTCTGCTCATGAGAAGGAAGCCTGGTCAGCTCATTCATATGCAACCATCTAAAGCCAGATGAGATCAGCCCTGTTCCAGGTGTTGTGGTGACCACTGTGCACGTTTGCAGTGCACCTGTCCTAGCTCTGGTGAAAGAGAGGGAACTGCCTTTTTCAGCAGCACTCAGATGTCACCCCCTTATAGTGCCCATGCTGCATGGGCAGCCCAGGTCAGAGAAAGTCCTGTTCTCTTTGCTGGAGACCTCTCAGAGCTCAGTGGCTCCTGCCGAGCTTAAGCACAGGTTTGATTACTTGACCAATTATTTTCTTATATCAAGAGCACTTTTCATTCTCTGAAAATGGCTTTAATGTTCTTTTTTTAATATGACTGTTTTTAATGTGTTGGTATTTTTGGTGCTGTAGGCTGTTACATACAGACTCCTTGTGATTGAGACAGGAAATCAGCTCTGGGGTGATAGATAGATGTAAGACCTCTGGAGAAACACCCGTTTCCATCTCTGCTGTAAGTTCAATGTGTTCTGCTAATTGGCTTATCAATACTGAGGTCTCAGACTTGAAGGGTGCAGCTTGAGTTCCTTGTAGCCAGTGGTCATTGGCCACTCCTGCCTTCTTGCTGGGGCACTGCCTGTGTGCCAGCCTGCTTGGCTCCCACTTTAGGGTAGCTGGTGTCTTCAAAAATAAGGCTCAGGATGCTTAAATTAAAATCGGGCTGTATCTGGAAATATATTCTCCATGGTAATGTGTTCTAATTTTGTTTTCCTCTTTCAATATTATATAGAGAAATCTTATTCTCAGCTGCCCCGTTGAAGGAAAAAAACTTGTATTGATCAAAAGACAGTTTTCTGTGGGCCTTTGATGGAATTGTCCACTTACTCTCATCGAAAGCAACCAGAATAAGGGAAGTAGACTGTGTTGGTTACATGTAAATGATTTGGTCCTCTGGAGACATTTCATCAAATAAAGCTGAGGATCGAATTAAATGGTGATCTAATGAAGTGGCAGGCATGGGAACCCAAAATGCAGCCCTGGCAGGTGTTACACTCTAAGAATGCGTGGAGACAAGGGGCATGAATGCCAAGACTGACAGAAGCATTGCATTTGAAAGCTGAAGGGTTAATAATTTGTGGGGACAAGGGTGCCTGCCTCCATGTGACCTTGGGGATACTGGAGGCCTGCCCTGGGAGGCACTGGGCTTTTTATCTGCCCCACAGCATGGCTGTGGCCTTGCTTGCATCTCACACAGACATATCCATGGCAGGCTCTGCTGATGTTGTCCCCCCAGGCTGCCCTTGCAGCATCCTTCTGTAGCGGGTCTGCCCTTTGGAGATGCTCTGGGAACAGAACAATGGACAATAGCTGATGGTATGTGAGATGGAGGTGAGGTGCTTAAACTGGGAAAAACATCTGGTATACATCAGGTGTGGAGTGAGGCAAATGAAACACATCTAAGCCCATTTAAAATCCAGCTAAAATGCTTTAACCCAGAAGGCTGATGTTCTTTCCACACTCACATGCCTGCCTTAATGCGCCCCACTACAAACCACACAACATTGCTTGCCTGGAACAGGGAAGGTTTGGGGGCTGCACATCCATTTTTCCTGCAAATTAGCTGCAACTGGCTGGGTTTGCTTCTGCATTCTGTATTTTTAACCTGACTTTTTGTCTGCCAGCCAGAATTCATCCTGCCCTGTCGCCAAATGTCATCATCCCCTTGTGGTTAACTTGCTGCAATTCATGAAACACTTGGCTGCCATAAATAGTTACGTGCAGAGGTTCCTCTGCACGCGGAGCGGGCAGAAAGGCGCAGGCAGCGCTGCTAGGCACTCGCACACGAACATGTCCACCAAGAGAAAGTTGACCCACTTCTGCAAATAGATAACTCCTGGCAGAAAAAGTAACACTGTCTCAGACAATCTATCTTCCCCTTGCCTACTGAATTGTGAAGCAAAAAGCAACCAGCTCCGTCTTCTGAATTAGCAGTGATGTGAGCACAGTACTCCCCATTGAAACCAGGGTGCGTAAATCGGCCCTTGATCTGAGGAGGGCTTTAAATGGCCACAATTTGGTCGTGATTTTTTTTCAGTATAACGAAAGCTTTTGTTAGTGAATGAGGTGTGTGGAGTTCAGGACTCAGCTGCTCTCAGGCATTAGGAAACATTTATCACCATGGCAATTGAGGGCTGCTGGGCAGGTTATTTTGAACACTTTTCTAGTGATTCATGTCTGGGTCAAGACCATTTATGCCAGGTTACTTTAGCCCCTGTACATACAGGTATATATAGTCTTCCTTCCCTTAAATTGTTTCTTGCCTCGCTATTTTGCCCCTCTCAAGGAACTCATTGCTTGTTCTGACTTATGTCTCCAAGGTGGTGCTGCCAAGTGTTCACCTTGCTCAGAGCCTCTTCTGTAAAGGGTCTTTGTGACCTGAAGTCCTTGTGAAGTAGATTACACGTTAGTTTTGACTGCCTTTGAGGCTTCATGGGTCTTGCAAAGAGATTGAAGCAATCCTAAATCTGATGTGAGTTATCTCATTGTCTGCTTGGGCTCTTCTATAGGCTTGTAGGATGGGATGTGTCCTATTTGCCTGGGGTGGCTGTGGTGGGAGGGCTGTCTGCAGTAGAGGGAGCACTGTGGGTGAGTGTCGGGCTTATGGCGTCAGGGCTTTGGCCAGCTGTACGCTGCAGTCGCAGGGTGACACGCTAGCTGTCTTCTGTGGTTGTGTCAACACCAGCTTGCTGGCAGAATTAGTTCAATCAAAGCTGGAGTGCTCTGAAAAGCCCTTCAGACTTTGCTCCATCCCCCAGCTCTGTGCAGTGACACTCAGGACTGCATGCTGCTGCCTTTTCCCCATTTCATCCCAAGCTCCTCAGCTGCTGGCATTTCATTCATGTACAGGAAGGTCAGCTGCATTTTGAGTGTCTGTGCGAGATGAAAGATGAAGGGTGAGGAGCAAAGGGATGGAGTAGGGCTCAGGCTAGGAGGCAAGAGGAGATACTTAGCTGCTCTTTCAAACCATCTCCAGGACAGTAAGATCACACCACCTTCAGGGGCCTGGGGGTTTGATACCTGTGTCCCTTCATTCCCAGGACAATGAGAGAATCCAGGAGTGGCGGGGAAAGCTGCAAAGCAGCTGCCTCTCTCTCCTTGAGCTGTAGAAGATCCATGAAGAGGAAAGGAGCAGGCAAAAGGACGACTCAACATAGAGCAGCAAAACCAAACCATTGTTTTAGAAAAGAAGAAAAAAGACAGCATTTCCCCAAAGCATAATATTTCCATGGAAATGGCAGGAAGAGGCTTGCTGTCAGTATCTGATCTAGTGGGACTGAGTAGATCTTGTTTATTCTTTCCCACATCTTCCATCATCTCTGGATCATCTGAAGACAGGTTGCTGTGCATCACAAATGCAAGATTCCTGGTTTCTGACTTTTGATTAAGTGCTAAGCAGTCTCTGGAGGGTTGACATCTGTCTTTCATCTGCAGTTTTTTACTTGATAAGGTACATTTCTCTCACTCTATGACACTTATTGATAATGCCTTGTCCTTTAAATGTCACTTCTGTGACACTCTGCTCCTGGCTGGGACTTTGTATGAGGCCGTGGGCTGTTCAGTGGTGTGGTGCATCTCAGTGACCAGTGAAGGTACTGCGGTACAGTGTTGGACTTGAATGAAATTGAGACTTGGACTCTTTACACACGCTTGCTTTGATATTTTTTCTGAAGGAAATCCAGAGTATCTTTAATCTCCAACAAGGGAAGTAATCTGTCCTGTTTAGGCAATGTTCTGCTTGATTTTTTTGTTGCCCGAGGACTACTGCTGGTTATATACATGCAGGAATTTACCATTTTCATGTTGATGTTTTCACTGTTTCCCCTTCATTTTTCTTTTTAATAGGATCTAATAGAACAGATTCCAGGACAATCTACCTAAAAGTCTACTGTTTTATGCCAGAGTAGCATCATCAGATGCTAATTTTGGTTGATGCTGAATGTTTTCCACCCCTAACAAAGGTGTTAAGAAAATCTTATTTTTATGTACAATCTTAAAGGGCTATTGTGATGCACAGTATTCTTTTGTCTTCTTGGTTTCCTTTTCTTATCTCCCTTACTGGGATTTTCAGTCTCATATTTATCTATTTCCCAGCAGCTGAATATAACTTTGATCTATGCTTTGGATCTACGGAGCTTTTAATCCCTTTCCCCTGAGTTAAAAGCTTGTTTGCTGTTGAATGTGATACATAGTTATAGGTTATATGATCTTCACCAGCGGCTCATGCATTGCATAGGATGGCACACTGTGAAAAACTGATAAAATGTTCCCTTGTTCATTTTCCTGATTGCAGCTGAAACCCAGCATGGGAGTGAGTCAGTCTTTCACTCCTGGTCAAACTGCTGATACACCTGTCCTTTGCTGTTAAAAATACCTCTGCACTTGCTTGCTTTATTTCAATTATTCATTCATTTCTCTGTGATGCATACTTTTGAGGCTATGAACCTAGCTGAGTATTTCAGTCAGTGCAGCAGCCTTTCCATCTTTCAGTTCTGATAACATTTAGAGGGTTATCCTTTTCCACCCTTTTGACACCTTTTAAAAATAGGGATCCATTTTTAAAGCCTATGTGTTTATTCCTCTTTGATGTCTTGAAGAATGATAATATATGCCTTGTTTGTGGACATCTTCTCTTCTGGAGCGGCTGCAGTTTCCACCTCAGGAGCAATAATGGTTTCTGCAGCTCTGTCCTCCAGGCCACGTGTGGAGGTAGTTGCACGTGTGTGACTGTATTCAACCATCTTCTGAAAGATGTTCTTTTTGAGTTTTTGGTGCAGCTGTTTTCTTCCTGGATTCTGAGCAATTTATTTGGAAGTCTCCCATGCTTGTCTCCTGACCTCTCATACCAAAATGCAGCCTTCTTTTTATGACGTCAGTTAAGACTGTATTGTTTTAGATGTAAGCTTTAAAATAACAAAAGGATGGATAGTTCTGCAAGGTAGAGCACTGAACTGGGACTCAGATTTGGAGTCTGAGTTACATGGCTTTCTGGTGTAGTCTTAGCTAAATTATGTGATTTGTGTTTCTCCTTTGATACAGTATAATATATTTCCTTTGTCTTCTCCAAGTTTATTGTGGTGCCCAACAGGATTAGACCCTTCCCTCCAACAGGGCCTCTGACCATTGCTATGATATCAGTGATAACAAACAGGTTTTGAGTTATACTGAACTAGCAAGGAAGGAGAAATCTTTAGAGTAACTCCACACATTTCTAGTGCCCAGTTCTGGAGTTGCTTCAAATCCTGTTTCAGCTTTGCTGGGATAAAAGTGTTTTACATGTTGTGTTGTTCCCTCTGCAATGTCTATACTTCTTGGACCCACAGGATGGTGAAGTGTGGTCAGTCTCCTGCCGACTGTAAAAAACCAGAAACTTGTCAAATAATAATTCTCCCAAATGAGAAGATGTGCAAAATTAGATAAAAAGCAGGGTTTGCCTGTCTACAAACACAGACAAATGCAGAAAGATGCTCCTACTGCTGTCACAACAACAGATTACCTTGATACTTTTCAGAGAGTGGACACAGCATTTGTTGTTATTTCAGCTCGTCCTGTCTATGTTGCCCAGTTGAATATCATGTTATATATGTGTATTTAAAATGTTTATCTGTCAGCCTAGTGCAGTTTTGGCTGAGGTGAAGAATCACAGCTGTGAAGCAGAAGGGTCCTGCTTGTCACATTGCTCCCCATGTCAGTGCAAAGCAGTGGTGTCTTTGCTGTAATTGCTGAAGGCACTCTTCCTCTTTCCAGTTAAATTCTTACCTGATCCCTTGATTGCTTTATTTCTGATGCTGGTAATTCAGTAACTCCTAACGAGTCCTGACTGAAAAGTCATCAAAGTCACTCTTGGGTGTGAACTCAGTTTCTTAACCACCTGGGCTTTTATTTCCATTTGCTTGGTGGAATTGGGAGGGAGGATCTATTTGTCAGTGTATCACTGACGTGTTAGGAGGGTGACAAGATCGCAGTAACTCTTCCTAGGCAATTATGTATGAAAGGTTGTCAGTATGAGTAGTATGGGAAGTTAAAAGCCTTAATTTTCATTTGGAATTGAAGCCCTAATGACTTTCCACTCCTACAGCCCGTAAAGACCATGCTTCAGCTTCAAGTTGACCAAGAAAAAAAGGGGAGGGGACATCTTTTATTTCAGACTTTTTTTTGTGCGGAGTTTTTATGAAAAAAACGATTTATGAGTCACTGTTCTTTGTATAAAAGATGATTACTGGGGTATGAACCTCAGAAAAGTGGCATTTTATGACTTTGCCGCTAGCAATGTGAGCTTTTGCTTTCTCTTTTTTCAATTAGTTCAACAACATCTCAGTTTGAAAGGACTGATTTTATTCCTGTTTGTTGTTTGCCATATACACTAATTATTTTCTCTATGTAAAGCTGAACAGCAGAGAAGGGAAGAGAAAGGATCATCCCAAATTAATGCTCTCTATTCAAAATGATGGGTGTAGATCCTACAGGGTTCAGTAAAGTGTTGCATTCAGTCACATCTCTCACTTGCAGTGTAGTAAGGAAGAGAAACTGGATCACACAAATCCTTTTGTTAACCCTAGGAACATAATTAAGTTCCTCTGGAAATTTGTTCTTTGAAAAGACAGCCCTCTAAACATCAATATTGTTTAATCTGTGCTTAAAAGTAAAGCTGTGTTTTTATCCACTTCTGTGTGTCTTGTTGTTGTGGTTTTGTTTTGTTTTCTTTTGTTTTTTTTTTTTTCCAAGAAACAAGGGAGCATTTTGAAACTCAGTAGCATCTGCTGCCTAACGCAAGTGAGAGCCGAGGGCAGGAGTGTTGGTGGAGGTGGCGAGTGCGGGCCACAGTGCTGCTTTGGCTCTGTAGCAGCAGGTCAAGAGCTCACACAGTGGCAAGTGATCCAGAGCATCTTTGTCTTTGTGCGTCCACCAGGGATATTGAAGAGCATCTTCTGTTCAAAGCACGGGTGCTCAGCGTTTTCAGAGTATTAAGTATTCTGAGAGACGGAGGCTTCGTTCTTGGAAGTGGCTGAGGTGCCTAGCTAATTTTCTTGGCCATGGGGCTGTGTTCTTGAGAAAGCATCGCTCCAGAGCTGTGAATGCTCTCTGTCCATAACAGCATAGGTCAACCAAGTTCTCTGATCCCACAGCTGTGAAGACAAGTTTGCTCAAAGACCTGCAAGATGAGGACAGGATCATGTAAACAGCAGCTGATGCAGCTGTTGGAAAGGCTTCTGTTTTTTATTTCTTCTTATTACAGCATCTTGGCCATGTCAGACAGAGAAGGTTTTCAATGGAAGATCTGCTGTCCTGTGTTTCATTCTGTCTTATTCAGATAAAAATTATGGGACTGTCCTTTTAAAATTTTTCTTCTGTTTGGCAGTGCAAAGTGAAGGAAAGACAGTATTTTTGGGAAAGCCTTGGAACTGCCCCTGTAAAAGGAATGCTGTATAAAGAGTAAAACTCCCTGACTCTGTTATGTTCAAGGTTGGTGATACTTGAATTTGATCTTTTTTTTACAGGAAGGATTTCATGTCTGGATTTAAACCAAAACTGTGTCATGCACGAAGGGACAGGTTTCTTCTGTTGAAAACAACATCTGTAGAGCTGGAGGGAAGGGCTGGGCAGCATGGAGAACTATCCTGGCATGGGGAGCCATGGAGGTGCTGACTTCCTGGAGCTGCTGTGGGAGGGTAGGGAGCTAGAGGGCAGCTGGGGGCAGAGCTTTGGTCAAGCTCAGGTGAAGCTCGAATGCAGCCTTGGTGCTGTGCCGGGGGGAGAAGCTGTTCTCAGTGTGTGAGGACTGGGCTGCAGGAGTTGCCTGCCTAGCTCAAGTTGGGGTTGGGGACCACCACAAAGGGATGTGGCAGCAGCTGAATGAGGGGATGGAGTAAATCACTGCAAAGGTGGGTTTGGGGAACTAGCTGTTATTTTTAACAGCTGATTTTGTTGAGCTGGGTTGAACTCCCTCCAGCTCAGCATTGATGATGTTGCCTGGAGCTATAAAGATTGTATTCTGATCAGCAAGTCAAAAGCAAGTGTAGCACTAGTTATGAATACATTTTCAGAATTACAAGCAAAGGAAATCTCAGAATAATAATGGGCAGAAAAAGTTGCCTGAAGGAACCAGTTTCCTTGAAAAATGCTGGAAGATGTGTAGACCTGAACTTTGCACTCCTTCCAATATCAGCTTTTAAAAAATGTGCAAACAGATCTAGAATCTGAGTTTTGAACCTGTTAAAATCCTGGGTAGACATAATGCAATATGGCAGGAAAACCAATAATGTTGAGGTTTTGAAAATACAAATGGTTCAGTTGTAGATGTGTGATGTGGGTTAAAAAAGGGCATGTGTGTCCTGTGCTGTATATCGTTCACCCAGTTGGTATTCAGTGATGAATTCTGATCTGTATGTTTCCAATGACAGATCTGGGTTCTGAAGTGCTGAAGATTAGATTAAGATAGTGTAGTAAACCTTAATGGTGCATGAGGAGCTACTGCTGGATTTGCAGTAATACGTACTTTTCTGCCCTAGAACAGCATGAATAATACTTTATGGTTGTATAACTCCTTCCAGACAAGGAGTCTAGGAGTGCTTTGTAAACGCTAATGAGTTTGGCCTCATAGCATATTTATAAGCCTAAGAAGTAGCATTATTCCCCTTTTTTACAGTTTGGATGTTGACTAGCCTAAGTATGCAAAGAGCAGGCAGCAGAGCTTTCATCTGCTGACCCTCAGTCCTGGGCCTTATCTGCAGGACTCAGTAGGCTTCCTAAGTGTGTCTGAGGCATGCTCAGAAATTTACTGCAGATGCATTCCAGAAAAAGGGTTGGGATTTTTTGCAAATCTCTGAGTGTCCTCTGTGAAGTGTAAAGCATTGTAATTATTTGATGATAATTTCTTGCTTGCCTTTTTGTTCTACAGCAGCAGAGATTGAAACTAATCCTCTACTGGAATGAAATCAGATTGGGCATTATGAATATTGTTTCCTTGCCCAGAACAAAGAGACTTAGTTAATGTGAATGCAAACTTCTGTTATCTTTACATGGGAGTTGCAGGTGGGTAAGGAATGTGAGGTCAGAAGGATTGGGAGCAGATAATTGCTGGTGTCAAAGGGCAGTGAGAGTGATGCCTGTGATTTTGCCTTGCAAAGTAGGTGGGATCAGACACTGCAATGGGCACACACAGATTTTTCCTTAGCAGCTTCCTCAGATGTTCATCCCAGAATGTCTGCATTATTTCTACAGATTTATGTAGTAGGATATTCTGCAACATGAGCACCGTGTGGATTGCAGACAAATTTTGTAAATATTTTGTGTGTGAATTTAGTGTTTGGTGACACATGCTGTAAAGACAGCTCTAGAGGGATAAGTCCCTCTTTAGCTGTAGGATAAGCAAATGCTAGCAGACATTTCACAAAGTGCTTTCTCATCCCTAACCTGAAAAACTGCTTCCAAATCTCACTGCTTTTTCATGGACTGGAGACCAGTGAGGATCCCAGCAAAGAGTCTGTAAAGTTCTAGATGTGGAGATCTTCATGATGTGGTTGCTAGAATTAACAGCATTTCTGGTCTCATAGAATCATAGAATAGCCTGGATTGGAAGGGACCTTTAGAGACCATCCAGTACACTCCCCTGCAATGAGCAGGGACAACTTCAACCTGATCAGATTTCTCAAAGCTCCATCCAAACTGACCTTGAGTGTTCCTAGGGATGGGCATCCACCACCTCTCTGGGCAACCTGTACCAGTGTTTTACTACCCTCATTGTAAAAAATGTCTTTCTTAGATTTAATTTAAATCGACCCTCTTAGTTTATAACCATTACCATTATCCCTGTTGTATCCAAAAAGGCCCTAATAAAAATTTTGTCCCCATCTATTTCATAACTTCCCTTTAAGTACTAAAGGCCGCAGTGAGGTCTCCCAGGAGCCTTTTCTTCTCCAGGCTAAATAACCCCAACTGTCTCAGCTTTTCCTCTTGGAGAGGTGTTTCAGCCCTCTGATCATTTCTGTGTCTCTCTTCTGGACCTGCTCCAATAGGTCCATGTCTTTCTCTTGTGGAACTGTGTTCAATGTGTTGCTGCACTTCAGACCTGTGTATCGCTCAATCAAGTGCCATTAAAGCAGTCACACGTTCCTTATGACTGGACTATGATTTTTGTCTGATTGTGGTCTATTAAATGCAGTATTGGCACATAACCTTTTCCTTATCTGGTTACTTCTGGAACGCAGCTTAGCCTTAGCCCTTCAGCACAGAACAAAAGCTTTCCTGAGACACTGTTTGCACATGGCTACAAATAGAAACCTCAGGTGATTAGCAAGGGGTTTTGGCAAGTCATGCAGATACACGGGGTATTTCAGTGTGTGACGTGGCATCCTTGCAGAGCTGGGGGCAGAAGCATCCTGTAGGGAGGCTCTTAGTTTACTGTGCAGTGCTTAATCTTTCTAATACACCCCATAATGTGTAGAGGAAGATCTAGATAATGCAAGAAAACAGTTATTTATCTGGGATTAACCTACATAAAACATTTACATTGAGCAGAAACTAGGCCAGATACCACTCAGTCTGATGAGGAGTAGCTGAGGGACCTGGGGAAAAGGAGGATCAGGAGGGACCTTATTGCTCTCTACAGCTACCTGAAAGGAGGCTGGAACAAGGTGGAGGCTGGCCACTTTTCCCAGAAAACAAGCAATAGGACAAGAGGAAATCAGCTCAAGCTGTACCAGGAGAAGTTGAGTTTGATATTAGGAAAAATTTCTTCAGCAAAAGGGTTGTCGGGCATTGGAACAGGCTGCCCAGGGAAGTGGTGCATGAGCATCGCTGGAGTTATTTAAAAGTTGTGCAGATGTGGCAGCTGTGAACAAAGTTTAGTGGTGGACTTGGCAGTATTGGGTTAATGGTTGGACTTGATGGTATTCAAGGATCTTTTCCAACTTAAATGATTTAATAATTCCATGATCCTATGAATTGCAATGTGGTACATCTTCTAAAATCAAAAGAGCCTTTGTAGTTCTTTAAGTGAGTGGACATTAGCTCTGGATTTTGTCTTAGTACTCCTTTTTTTGGTTTGTACCACTTAACTTCAGTTTAGTACTACAGTGTATTGATGTTCTTGTATTAAAAAAAAAAAATCAACTTTAGTCTCCCAAGCACCCAAACAAACACACCAAATAAGTAGAGCACCATTAATATCATCTTTTCAACAGACAGGTTGGCTGGTTATCAGTATTCCTTATGAAGAATAGCCTGCCTGCTTTTCCAAATTCCTGCTCTGCTAGTGGTGCACAAGGAATTCTCCTGAAGATTTATTATGGTAGGACCTACAGACTAATCTTTGGTAAATAGATTTATACATGTGACACTCTACTGAATGGGAGATTTATACTTGGCTATTCCATTGCTGCTCATTACCATATGATGTTTCATTGAATGCAATTATATATCTGTCTCTACTCATTAAAAGTCCAGAAAGGTTTCACAGTATTACTAATCTTCCTCTGCTCAGTAGAGCCTCACGAAGAGGCACTTTGCTGTGTGATGGATGGGGTTTGAGCGTGGCTTTGTCCCTGGCAGGCCTGGGTGTGTGAGGGAAGGTGGGTTTGGGCTGTTAGCGAGACTCATGGAGCTGACGTGCTGAAGGTGTTTGACAAGTTTTGCTTAACTTTGCCAGAACTCTCACAGATTTGCACTGCAGAACTGACCTGGTCTTTATGTTGTTAATTGTGAAGACCCTTGTTACTCCTTCAGGTCTTAAAAAGGTCTTTCCTCTTAATTAATTTAGTGTAGCATATTCATTACACCAGCTCAAGAGCAGCATATTTTCTGTGACACTAGAAGGATGATTTTGATTTTCATTTGCTGATATTTTTCACCTAGTTTCCTCTGCCCATATTTTACTGTTTACTGCCATTATCTGCTACATTTTTAATCAGAAAACATTAAATAAAAATATTTTTTCCTGCTTTGAAAATCAATATGATGCAAAATCTTTTCAAAACTGTGCCCTAAAACAATGGGATCTGCCAGGTATTTTGTTTAATAGAGATATTTTGTGAGACACCTTGACTGCACTGAGGTCTGTGGCAAAACTTTCCTCGGCTTTGAAAGGGCTGGGATTTTACTTCTCATCTTCTGTTTGCCCGTAGCTTTTCGTTCCTGGCTATTGCATATTACATCTTTAATGATTTCTCTTCAGCGCGGCTTTTAGAAACCATGACCTTTTTTGTCCATGGTCAAGCCCCGCGTTGCTGCCCCGCTGCGCCCTGAGACCTCATTGACAAACATCTCTCCACACACGGCTCTTTATGCCGTGTCCGGGGATGCGAGAGAATCCCCGACAATGGCGAGGGCCAGACAAAAGCCGGCATTGTGCGGAGGGCTGGGGGGCCCGGGGGCCGCTCCGGGCTGGCACCATTGTGCCCCTAATTGGATTTCTGCCGGTGCTGGCCGGGCCGGGGGAGCAGGACCCACCGGCACCCGCTGCTGCAAACCTGGCGGGGATTGCAGGAGGCAGATGACCTTTAAAGTCCGTGTTGTTGAGCGAGACCTAATACGGTACAAATGCACCAGGTTGCAACTTTATTAGTGATTAGACACAGAGATAAGCCTCAGCGCGGTGCCTAATCTGCAGGGTCTAATTCCAGGCGTTGGAGCCGGGGATGCTGATGCAGTCCGGGCGAGCTGGAGTGACTGCAGCCAGTGTGAGAGGGAGTTTCTGAGTGACAGGGTCTGCGGCAGGTCCCGATCAGCCCCTGCTGCGGGGGATGCTGGGGCTGGGAGGCAGGCACTGAAAGTACGGAATTGGGGACAGAGTCACACAACTGGTGAATTCAAACCCAGCTTCACATTTGCAATGGCTGATCAAGAATATTCACATTGACCCGGGATTGCTCCTTTCAGACAAAAATAAAGGTGTAGGCTATAGCTGAAAGTGACTTGTAGAGTGTTTAAGAGGGAAACAAACTCTTCCACATTTCAATTTTTGCATCTGAGGCTGTTCCTGGCGCTATTCTGAGTTTTTTGTCATCTTTTAGACAGGGCTCCCTTTTCTGTGGTCCAGGATAATGTCTTAGGTGGGTTTGGCCTGTGGTGATTGATCCATGCTGGATGTGTAAGTCTGTGACAGAATCCTAGTAATGTGTCTGCATGAATGGTGTGGAAAATGTCAGAGGTTGCAGGCAAAGATGAATCACCATGGGCCAAGGGCTAAGACAGCACAGCAAGTATGATGCTGTGGTATGCCCTGTTATTGGATTTCCTCCCAGGACTGCTCTTTGAGGAGCTTTGGCCTCATAGCCTGCTGCAGAGACCTGCTGCTTGGTGCCATCCTTTAAGCACAATGTGGGAGCCTCCAGTTGGATCGTATGCAGATCTTCAGCTGTGCTACAAATACATGCATTGAAACATTTGGCAGATTCTCTCTGCAAATCCAGACAAGCCCATGCAGCCCTAACTTTTAAATCCATGGCTTGGAAATCTGCCTCTCAGAGCCACTGCAAACTGCCTTGTCCTGGACTCTATCTTGTCTTCAGACCCACCTAGACAAGTACACAAATATGATCTGAGAAACTAGCTTGCTAATAGCCAAATCCTCAAAACTTTGTTGTTCAGAGGAGCTGGTTTTGGGAGCTTTATTTGGGCAAACTGGTATTAAACTAATCCCACCCAATCTCTGTAGTGACAGGGTGACCTATTTCTTTTTAATCTTGAAAAATTAAGTTGTTAAAGTTACTGCATCTCACTGTTTTTGCCTCTTGCCTCCAGGCAAAACTCATTTGGGATTCCTGCTTCTCTAGTTTTTCTCTTAGCCCTTCCTAACTGTGTTTTGACTTGTATTTTGGAACAGCTGGCTCTGTATTTGGGACTGAAGAGGGGTGAGAAGCTTCATGTGCTGTAAGAGAAGTAGCACTGGGCTAATATTTACCCCAAGCAGTGGCAGGCCACAGAAATTAGAGATTCTGGAGAAACCAAAATCTTGTCTTTGCGGTGTTAAATTTTTCAGTTTGTTGTGGGGGAACTTGGAGATGTTAAATTCTCTGATGGTCTGTTCAGGACTGGGAAGTGATGTGGCCAAGGCCTGGCTGTAGGTGAGACCTTGGCAGGTCCCAGGTCAGCATCCCTGTCCCTGGGAGGGCACTTTGTTGGGCTTCTGTGTCAACTTCCCTGTGGCTTTGCCTTGTTTTCCCTTTTATCACCCAGCCAGGGCTTGTTGTTAGACTTTTACCTCCAGAGTGTTGGAGAGGAGCCACTGACTTCCCTATATGTCCAAGGCAGCTCTGCATTCACTAGTCTTCTGTCCAAAAAAGTGTGAATCAAGAGAAGAAGTTTCTGTTGCTTTAAGTAAATGTTGGACTGGACTTAATTTTGTGCAGTCAAAATCTGTGAATAGCAAATGATACAAACGAAATATCTGGTGCCAGGTGGCCTGTCCAAGCCTTTTGGGCATCTTACCTGCAGGCGTAAAGTGGATATTGTTCCATCAGCCTTGTGTTTCATGCATCGCTTTCCCTCAGGCTGGGATTACACTTTGTTGTGGAAGGGCTTGGAGAAGGTGAAGCAGCAGCTGAAGTGGAGACAAGTTGCTCAGCCCACAACTTCATGGCTTGTCTGTGGCGGGTGACATATGTGAAGGTTTCTTGGACAGATGCAAGTTTTGGATTTGTATATCTGTTCCTGTTTTCTGCTTGCATGCTTTACTCCAGAGCATTGTTACTGCTGCTGTAGACACCTCCTATGCCATAGCTTCTGCTGGAGCTGATTAGAGCAGGATTGCACCTAAAGCCTTAAGAGAAGCCTAAAGCCTTCTGCTTCAGAAAAGGGGAACTTCTTGTTTGCTCTGTTGTCTTAGAAGGTGATGGGTGTGACTTCTTCCCACGCACTGCCTTGGCGGTAAGGACAGCAGAAGCAAGACACTTGAGAGAGCAACTTGCATTGGTCCTGTGGGCAGGCATTCGTGTCCTGGGCGGAGGTTTAGTGAGCAGCAGGCTCCTCACCACCTGCTGGCAGCTCCTTCCTGGGAGCCGGCAGTGCTGCATCCTCTGCTGTCAGCCCTCAGCCACCGCGGTGATGGGGGCTCCCCGGCACCGTGGGGTTGGGGGAATACTTTGTTTGCTAATCTCCAGACAGTATGGCCCTGGTTAGATAAATCCATGCCTATAGGCAGCTTTCTGGGGCTCATTATAATACTAATTCAGTTGGATTCCTAATTAGAGACCAGTGGTTTCGTGTAGGTATTTGGAGTTGGTGTAGCTTTCATAGGGTGGAGGGATCATTCACTGAAAGCTGCTTTGGGGACAGAAGCTGAAATGAGATTGGAATCTAAAAAAGGATGTCTATAAAATAAAACATCCATTTAAAGTGTGTTGTATAGCTGGAGTATTACTTTAGATGAGCCAGGGTTTGGAATTATTATTTTAGTTGGCTTTTTTGTGTGTAAAAATGTTCATAGATGAGGAGATACCTCTACCCTGTAATACTAAGAGGGACAGTTTTCTAGCCCAGGTCCAGTGTTTCTCCTTTGGAGTAGGTGAGAGAGCTGCTCCAGATAATTTGAAGTATGATTAAATAAAAACAGGTTTCAAGAGACAGAGAAAATCCAAAGTAGGCCTTGTCTGACCCCTTGGTAACTGTGGAGAAATCCAAGCAATACCCCTCTTTGACCATTCAGGGGCAGAACATATGTCCAGAACAAGCAGAACAAGAATTAATTATAGCCCACGTATTTTAATTTTGTAAAGTGGAAGAAGTAATCTGTCTACACTGTACCATGTCCTGGGTTGGCTTATGATCTCTTCTATTTATATTGCCTTTTTCTGTTTGAAAGAGCTGTGTTAGAAGGGTTTAGCTCAGGGAGTGTTTGTGCATGTGTTTTTGTGTTGGTGTAGCACTTTATCATTGCTCTAATGGATCTCTGGGGAATGTGATACAATAGTTAATGCCAGCTATGCTGTTAAATAATAGCTCTTTCAGGAAGGAAGTATAGAGTAATTTATGTACAGGAAAACAGAGCAGGTATGCAGAGAACAATAAAAATAGATAAGCTGTGATTTCATTAGAACAGTTGAGCCAAAAGTGGCTTGGGTTCTATGATGCCTGCTGGTGCCCTCCTGCAAGCTTCCAGCAGTGACGGCTCCATGAGGAGGCTCCATGGACAGCCAGTGGCTGAGGCTCCAGGGGCTTGGACACTTGGGAGGACACAGTGAGGAGTGGGCCAAAGCCCAGAGTTGTTCAGCCAGTGCTGAGATGTGTGTTCAGCAGCCCAAATGCTGTGTCCTTGCCCAAGCACTGCCAAAATCCTGTGCTGGTAAGGGCTTCAGGAGGGAGTGTTACCCCTAATTCTGGTGTGAGGGGCACTGGTGGAGCTTGTTTATACAGAGAATGGATTATAAACTGTGACCTGCCTTTTGATTATACCAATATGCTCACTCTTATCTAAATAGATTTGTGCATTAGCCTACTTAATTATCTGCTGGGGACACTCAACTTTTGTTTGGATAGCCTTCCTCTTGTGTTTAAAGGTAAATAAATACCGATAGAGTAGATTGGGCACCATGTGGGCTATGGGGCTGAAGATGAGTCTCTGCTGTAGCTGTGCTCCTGTGAGCTCCTCAAATAAACAGAGACCTTCTCGAGCGCTACCGGGAGAACTCCCTCACCAATAATTTTCAAAGTAACCTGTAAATCAGAAGCACATCACTCTCTTTCCTCTAGCATTTCACTTTAAGAAGTGGTTTACTTTTGCAATGCACAGCTGAAATGGCAGCTTTTGGTTAGTCCTTGCCTTTAGTCACAGAGATATATTATTTAAGTGCAAATACATTCGCATGAGAATTGGTATCCTGTGTCTAAGCTGTTGGGAAGTGATCACTGTTTATCTTGTCACAGAAACTTCTTTACCCTTTCTGTAGGCTTCACCTGACCACCCCCACCTCCCCTCCCCCAAGCCCCAGCCCCTCTCTCCCCATTTCATGTGTGTGGTGGCCTCTGAAGCAGAGCAGGCATGAAAGCGAAGAAATCCCAGTTGCATTCTTGTAGAGAAACAGACCACCTATGTGATGGGGCACCTGAGCACGTAGGTCAGCAGTATATTTTGAGAATGTGGATTACCTGTGGTGGGGCTGCAGTTCACATTCCCATGTGTCAGGGGATGGGATAATGCTATCTGGTACCTCTGGCTGTAGCACCACTATCGCTTTTCCACTAAAGTTCAGATGGTAATTTTAAACCATGGGAAAATAATTTTTCTCTTTGAAGAGTATTGTTAGTCGCTTGAAATCTCCTCCCTTGTTCCTTTACTGAGTGCATCAGCCCTCGATCAGATTGTGGGGAGCCCAGGATTCCCCGGGTGGTGTGGGAGGGGACTGCCCACTGCAGGGGTGAATGCAGGGGACAGAGGGGATTGGCATTGCTTTTCTTCTGGGTTTGACTCATGTGAATGTGCTGCTCTGTGTTTGTGAGGGCAGGAATGCTACAGACACTTTCTGAGTTATTCTTGGATCAAATTAACCAGCATTTCAGAAAAGGACTTTTACAAATTCAAAAATTACGGTTAGGTCAAGAAAATACTAATTGCCTGCAATTTTCCTTCTACCCCTTCTCACCTCTCAGCATATCTCTGTTCCCTCACTGAATAATATTCCACCTCTCTGGAAATGTAGTCAAATGCCCACATGAATATCAGTGGAAGTGTCTTTACAGTAAAAATGCTTAATGTGTTATGTACTGCCAGGTGTTATTGGCACAGGGGGGAAATCTGCACTTTAACAGACCCTTGGCTTAATAAAGAAGTGAAAATGATGCCTGGTATCTTAGTGTTGGTGTTTTTTTTTTTTTAATGGAAAAGCTATCCCTGATCTCTTATGAACAATGCACAGTCACTATAAAGTACTTGCATTTCAATAGCACTGTTTTTTTTCCTCTCAATGCTGGGTTGAGGGCGATCTGATAATGCAATCTAGGGTGGAAAAAACCTTGAGAACTTGAGCTGTTAAAATAAAACATAATGTACTGTGTTGTATTAAAAGATAAGGCTACAAAGGTGTGGTGCTTATTTTTGTGGGTTTTTCTTTTCTAGAGGCAAGAAGTGGGTTTGACAAAGAGCAGGGAGTGAGGTGGAGGCAAATTAGTTGCTGGTGGAAATGCGCTCTTTATGAGTGCGTGCTACCAGGCCATAGATCCATTTCTGTTTGTTAGAAATATTAGATCTCTCCTAGAAGATAATGAGAGATGGTAGGAAACAACTTGTGAGATTAATGTAGTACCTTTTTGAAGCTTTCTGCGTTTTTTTTCTGGGTTCCTGGGAGCTGTTTCCACCCAACACCTCTCCAGTCTCAGGGAGGGTAAGCAAATCCCTGCCTGCAGCCGGGTGCGTGCCAGGCGTGATGTTGCCCTTACAGTAAAAACAAACCTCCAAAAAAACCCCAACAAAACCAGTGCTTGTGCAGCTTCAGAGGAAAGGCAGGGCTGCAGGCAAGGGTATGCTGAGAATCTGACCCTGGGAGCGCAAAGCCAAAAGGGCAGCGGCAGGAGCAGTTACGGCCATCCCGGCACAGCGGCTGTCAAGTTGTTTGTTCAGTTGCAGTTTAATTAAAAGCTGGGCTGGTTGGGGCCACATTGCTATTTATTTATTTGTGCTGGTGGATGCTCTTCTGTTCAGGAAAGTTTATGTTTCTGGAAGGGAAGTGGTTTGAGTGCTGGAGAAGCCTTTCTAAAGAATAGCTTGTGGCGTTGCCTGCTCTCCAAGGAAACAGTCCCATCTTCTTTGGTGAGCATGTGATAATCTCACAGATACAAAACTTACAGTAATGTTGTTTAGCTAGAATTAATTAGTATAGTATTGTGGAAATATTTAGGTTGGAAAAGACCCTTAAGATGACTGAGACCAGTCCTTAACCCAGCACTGCCAAGTCCAGCACTAACCCATGCTCCAGAGTGCCTCATCTGCACCTATGTTAAATACCTCCATCACTTCCTTGGGCAGCCTCTTCCAATGCTGGACAACCCTTTAGGTGAAGAAAGCTTTCCTCAAAGCCAGTCTAAACCTCTCCTGGAGCAACTTGGGACTTCTTCCTCTTGTTTTTTGTTAGGAGCATCTCCTTCTAGTAGAAACTAGAGACCCAGAGACTGCCCTTTCTTGGTGAGGGAGCGTTGGTTGATTCAGTTTTCTTTCCCTGGCACAGATTCCAGGCCAAAGCTCACCCTCTGCCGTTTGTGTCCCTGCCTTATTACTGCTGTTTCTATTCCAGAAAGGTGAAAGCACCAATCCAGATATCTGTGTGATCCAGTTAGATCTGGGTAGGCACAAACATTCCCCAAAATGTGATAAACTGATAGAATTTTTTTTTCAAAGGGGTAGAATGCTGTCAATCCATTCATACCAGGGGATTTTTAGATATATTTTGTTTCTGTGCACTAAGGCCTGTGATCTTGGTGACATTCATGGCTTGACTTTTTTGTGAGGTTTTCAATTAGAATATTGCATTAAAATTCTGTTGTCTTTAATGATACTTACGTGGAAAGTACAGGCAAGTAATTACATGTAATTTTCATGGGGTTTTTTTTCTGAGATAGACAACAATCTTCACATATACTAGGATGAGTGACACGGAACAATCTTTCATCGAGTATGCCTTAATTAATACAAATGTTAACTAGTCTTACAAATAAGTCTCATTTAAATGTCAAACATTTGTTATTCTTTGCCTATGAGTAATTTTTCTTGCTTGCATGTGTGTGAATTAAGCATATGTTTTGAAGTCATTAAGTATCCGAGGTCACAACTAAAAATAGGGAGTGTACGTTGTTTGCCATCGAGGGTAAAAGAAATTCTTGATTGCAGACTCTTTCTTGCTGGATGGTGTTCAAGGGAGAGAGAAGTGCTCTGAAGCATTTGTCTGGTGTTATGGGACCTTCCTGAATGCTGGAGTTCGTAGGTTAGGGAAGAATTCTTTACTTTTCGTTACAGATTTCCTTGTTTGTACAGTCTGCACCAGAACCATCACTGTAAGAGTGTCATTCCCAGCTGCAGAGCTGTGAATCCAGATATGCACTTTAAAAAGGATGAGTGACAAGGCAGAGTCCTCTTTACTCTCCCTCTGTGTTCACCAGTCTATTTATCCTATTGCTGAATGATAAGCAAAGAGGTAGTTACAAGCCTTTGCATTTCAATAGCCTTTATGTGGAAACAAGTGACAGCAGTTTGAACCCTGCAAGCCTGTGTTGGCTTGAACTCCTGTTTCCTGGTGGTGTTGCTCCAGTGTCACGGTGACCAGAGGAGCCTGCTCTGCTGCAAACTGACACGGAGCAGCTCTTCTGCTGCTCGGGGCTTCGATCTTAGGTAGGGCAGGCTGCTTGGTGGCCTGCTTCAGCCCCTCACTGCTGGTGGGAATACTGAGAAGGGTATTGGTCAGGATGTTTGGAAGAGTCTCTGTTGGGGATACTTGGAAAAATCCTTGTTGGGGTTCCTCTGAGAAGTCCTCACTAAGAGGTCCTGGCGTGACCAATTCTTGAAGCTATTTCTCTGGAATGGTAGTTGGTTTTATTTCCTTCAGGAATCTCTCACTTGCAGATTTTGCTATTTTAAGAGGTGGAAAGCGAGTTTTTCCTCTGGTGAAGGAGGTGAAAAGGGAAGCTTCTGTAGGAAGCCACAAGGCAAGTGCCAAGATGCTGCTTTCCACTTGTGCTTTGAGGCTTTGTGCAGCTGCTGCTGCTGCTGAGACAACTGATTCATGAAAATGCTGCTGGAGCTGTAATTCTCTCAGAGTAACCATTTCATAAGCTTGGCCATGGGACCTAAAAGCACCCAAAGAAAAACCAAACTTGTTCTACTAGAAAGTCCATCCAGCACAGAAAGGTTGATTTGCAGAGCAAGCCAGGCAGTCAGATCTGGAGTGTTTGGACCTACAAATCCCCTCACTGTTGCAAGCCCAGGAGAACTGGCTCTTGCCTGAGCTGGCTTTCCATGTCCTCTGTGGCCTGGCCATTGCAACTGCTGGATGAGATGGAGGTGCGGGAACCGAGTACGTGTCGGAGCTGGAAACTGGAAATGATGCTCTGCATCTAGGAATGCTGCAGGGAGGAAGTCTACAAATGCTGGCCTCTCCTGCAAAACTCTTCATATCCATTTATACTTCTTCACCATGGCACAGCTTTTTCTGATTTTTTTCTTTTTGTGGAAGAGACTGGGACAGGGTGAGGGAGAAGCTGCAGGGAGCAGCAGTCTGTGGAGGAATGCAGAGGTTTAAAGCATGGAACAAGGCTGCCAGGAACAAGTGGAGTGGGGCAGTTGTTTTGGAGCAGAGCTGCTCCCCAGACAGCCTGGTTTGGGGGGAGACTGACCTGGCTAACCTCCTCCCCGCTGCCTGACCCTCTGCTTCCTCTGATGCTTGGTACTGGGACCTGGAAGAGGCCTCTGATTGTTTTATTGCTGAGTTTAGGGCTACTTCTGGACCTGTCTTGAGCATGATGCCTTTGAGGAGGGTTAGTCTGTGCTTTGATTAGGCAATCTGCTTTGAGCAATAAAGAGCCTTAATTCTGCACTGAGAGTTTTGCAGAGCAGACATGAGGCCTGGAAAAATCAGATATTTGAGTCAAGGAGTCCATTCTGGGCTGCTCAGTTCCTTTCAGAGGCAGGAAAAAAGTATTTCAGTGGTTCTAATAGCTTGCAATATCATGGCCTTGGGTGACAACAGAAAAAAAATTCACGATTTTTCTCCCCTGTAATGAAGAAAATTAAGAGCGACCCCTTGGACTGTCCATAACCTCCCAGTTTGTCAGGGATGCTCTCGCAGATTCCCCTGCCAGCCTGGGTTCCTGCCTTGAAACACATCTGATTTATCTAATCTCTGCTAGAGCATCCTGAGTGATAAGGGATGTTTTTATTTCTCCATTCCTGCTCATGCTTTCTGGGAGGCCGCAGTATTTCATACGAGCACAGAGCTGCTGTTTTAGGCAGCAGTAGGCTTGTTAGCTACTTGAATCAGGAACCCTGTCTTTCTCCAGGTTTTGTGCAGGACTCATCCATGGGCAGCAATAAATAACAGCAGTTTCCTGTTGTGCAGATGGAGGTATTAAATGATCCTTCCTTGGGTGTAGAGAGCCAGCCCTGGGGGTTGCCCACAGTTGAGTTTCCAATGGCTGCATTGAAATTTTGGTGACATGATCTTGTTTGCATCCCTCAGAGCTTGGTGTATGTTAGGGGTGACTGTCAAGCTCTAAATTGCCATCCCTTGAGCTGGGATTGCGAGCTGATCACTCTGCAGAGCTGCCAGAATGTGCCTGTGACCTGCTCTGGAATGGACTTTAGCACCTCTAGGGCTCTGACGTTGTACTTGTGGGGCCAGACTGGAGCTGCTCCCTCAGCCTGAGCCTTCCCCGGAGCCAAGCCAGCAAAACGGGTTCAAACAGGCTGCTGCTGCTAATCTGCTTAATGTCTCGACACGAAATAGCACATCGACACAAAATAGCACATCGTCTGCTGCTGCTGGTGGGAAACAGGGCTCTTATCACTGCTGGTTTCAAGTGGCCAGCCATGCTGCCAAACAGATAAAATTCAAGTTGCAGAGCTGATCTGATGAAATTAAAATTAAAAATTGGGCTTTTAAATTTATTTATTTCTTTATTTATATTTAAAACAAGTCATCCTTTCCTCAAAAGAGTTGGAACTCCTCAGAAAAAAGTCTCCAGCCAATCCTCACCCTTTAGCTGTGGCTTGTTTGATGCTTTTCAGTCTCTTTTTGTTGTGTGCCCCTCTGATTCCTCTCTGAGGGAGTGAGTGCAGTGCTGGGAAGGAGGAAGAGCACGTGGTGCTTTTGCAGCTCTGTTCTCACATGCTTCCAGGACTGGGAGGTGGAGGAATGGGAGCCTCCCAAGGTGTGTCATTGCTGCAGTACATACCCCTGGTCTGTGGTGCCTGCGTCTGGTGTTTGTTTGCTCTGTCCTGTGCAGTTCCTTCTGTCCGAGGCATAGCTTCACTGCAAGAACATGCTGTACATCACTGTTCTCGGTGGCAGGAGTGTGGTGCAGGTGGTGAACACGTGTGTACGTTGGTCTGATGGCATCAGAGCAAGGATGGAATGGGCTGTTTCTTCCTTGGCTGCACTGGAATTGTTGTGGTGATGTGACTTATCTGTGTTCAGACAAGGGTTTGGGTAGAAAGTGGCATTTTTGGAGATGGTTGGCCTGGTGGAAGAAGTTGTTCCCTGCAGAGTGGGACCAACTCATTAGCATCTCCACTGATCTGCCAGTGGAGCACAGGTTGCCTGGATAAACTCATCATCCTTGGCCAGAGCCAGCAATCAACATGCTGGAGCAGAAGTCTGTACTCTGTTATAAAGGGAGGAAGAGGCATTTGTAATTTTGTTTGTTTAAATATGTATTCTTCAAATGAAAGTAAAGCATAAAACAGCAGCAAAAGAAGGCAGAAAAGCAGCAAAAAATGAAGATGTGAAGAAGGAAGAACATCAGCAAATGAGTCTAGAAGAGATAAAGATGTAGACAGGCTCTCAGAAATAGATGCAAGGCAAAGGGATGGTCAGGCATGGCTTTCGTTGAGCACAGGGTATGCTGTGCCTCTCTCCAGGCAGCTGTGGCAGCTGTGCCTGTGGGTGCGCTGCAGGATCTCTCTGCCTTGGAGGTAGTGGGTGATCTCCCAGGTCAGGGTCCAGCCTCCTAACTCCCCTGGCATCAGCAGGGGTGTAGTCTGAGAAAGGACTGCTTGCTGAGCACTAGAAAAGAGACCAGCAATACAGCTGTGATCTCTTCAGTGAAAGAGTAGAGACTTCAGTAGATCTTTTCTTTTGCTTGCATTTGAAAAAATAAGGATGAGAAACCTTTTCTGAAGCATCTTGGTCTTTTCAAAACCTACAGAAGATTTATTTTTGCCTGTTCCACCTATTTGAAAAGATGTAGGAAGATAGGTAGTGCTCCTCAGCACTCATCAGTGTGTACTTGAGCTCCCGGTACAATAGCTAATGAGATTGCTATCAAAACCTAGTCAGTAATTTATACGAGGGTGGCTGCTAGCATCAGGCTTATGGATTGCTCTGGGATTTGAATAAAACTTTGTATTTTTATTGGAAATTACTCTCCATGCTTTAATAAACAGCATTTCATTGTCAGCACTTAAGAATTTCCAACTCCTTCATCTAAGGGCAGCATTTCAGCACATCACATCCTTGTCTGTGATGTTCTGCTTCACTGCCGCTGTCCCACTGTGGGGTGAAAAACTTCAATATAAAAGCCCAAGGGCCTTAAAAAAGAAATCTCTTCTCATAAAACTATATTGCTTTCACACAAATGGGGAACATGAACAAACTCTTCCCTAACAGCCACTTAGAACAAAATTTTAATTGATATAGGAATCACTTTTTTTCCCCTATCTTTTCTTTGAGAAATTCAGAAACCATCCTCTCTTAGTCAGTTGTGTGGGGTGAGTTAAAGGCTTTCTGGGAGCCACCTGAGTCTTTGGAGACCACTATGGTTAATGTGTTCAGTCTCACCTGTCTCTGTGGTTAGGAACTGATCTTGGGCTCCCTGCTTTTATGGTGCCTGGGGTAATGGGGCTGTAAGTGCTTTAGGAGTCTTTAATCGCTTCCACAGGAGAAATAACAATTCAGTGTCATGCAGGAGAACACAGGCAGGTCCCTGGTGTCTACATGCAGAAGGTGGGATGGATTATCACAGCCCGAGGTGGGGCTGCTTTGCCTCAGTGGACACCACTGCAGGATCGCATGCACTTGGTGCAATTATTCTCTGAGCAGGAACAGGGAGGCAGCCCTTGCACAGCTCCCACAGTCCCTTGTGTGTCCCTGCTTTAGCTATGATATCACTACTCACTTGGGGATGAAAAACTTGAATTTATTTTGTGTCTGAACAGCAGCTCAGACAAGACTTGTTGTCTGTCTGTGACTAGGCTTATAATGCAAATAGCAACTACATAATAATAATAATATTTAAGCAAAAGATTGCTAGCGGGATTAGGATTGCAATCTGGGGTTTTTTTCCCAATTTTTCCTGGGGTTTTGTTGTTAGGTAAATGCTCATCGGCTCTGTCTGACTGCTTGTCACGCAGCATTTATGGAGATGGAGTCTTGTGCATTAGTAACATCTTTTTATAGAGATTTGTGAGATGAAACTGTGTAGCTGTTTCACTTCAGAAATGCTCTTTTCAATATTTCTGGGGTTTTGTTTCCTGCCATTGTTCCTTTCCTGTAGGACTGCCATTTAATATGAATTGGAGCTTCAAAACAAGCCCAAAGATGTCCCTTTCTTTCAGCTCTTTGGGGTGGAAAGAGGGAGTTTGAACCTTTTAAACTCAACAGATCTATTAATTTATTTTGCTGAAGTCAGGCTACCTGCCTCCCTCCAGAAACAAGGTGCCAGATGTGGAACTGGATTTTAGGGGGGGGCTAAGAGGGAGCCTAGAAACCAGTGGCATTCCCAGTCTCTGGCCATATCCTTCAGCTGTGGGACAAGACTTTCTTCTCTCACCCACTTCTTTTGCTGAAGAGGCGGCCAAGGGGGGTTGGTGCTAGAGCTGGTCCAGGCCAGGCAAAGGTGAGCTTCTCCCACTTGGGAAGAGGAATGGAGAGGCTGGCAGCTTGTGTTGATGTGGTTTTAGTCCCTTTGAGAGAATGGGAAAAGCAGCACTTGCTGGATTCTGTTTGTATTCCTACCTTAGCTGAAATGGTCTTTTGCCCTGCTGCTTTCTGATGTTTTCTTATGCCTCTTGTGCAACTGTGTAAGTAACAGGATTTCGGGACAGTAGGTCTGTAGCCCAAATTCACAGCAATGTCAAAGTGCCTCACACTCCTTGAAGGAAAATGCTTGTTGATAATGATGTTGACTGCTTTGGTGTTTTGGAGAATTGTTTGCTCTATCAGTTGGCTAATGTCCAGTCTCAGACGTAAAGGAGGGACTGACCCATGTGGCAGCAAAAATATTGTGACTTCTCCAGAATGTTTTTATTTAGAGACTGGGGGCAGCCGGGACCCACTGTCACTGTGTACTGTATCACCCAGCCCCTACCAGTGCTGCTGTCATACCTCCCTGGGGACTGCAACCAGTAATCCTGCATTTGTATTGGGGTTTTGTGTTCAGACTTTCCCCAGCAATTCTCTGAAGTAAGGGATGCGGGAAATTGCAGATCTGGCAATCCCAGTCCTGGGTCCTCTCGACCCTTTCAAAAATGGAACAAACATCATCTGACGTGTTAAAACCTTCTCCCGCTGGGCAGTGTAGATGGGAAGCTGAGCGTGTTTAGCTCTTGCAGAGCTGAGCTGTTAAATTGATAGTGCCTGTAGTTACTTGCTACTCTCGTGAAGGGAGAGAAACATCTTAAATCTTTAAACCTCTCAAGCCCATCCTTTCCTGCCATGCTGTGAGAATGTGTAACTGTATCAGAAGAAATCCTACCTGAATGTAGCCATGCCAAGATGCACTTGCAGATTGCAGCGTGTCCTACTGGGTGTGAACCAGTGCCTGCCTTGGTCACTTGCGGGGGTCTTTCAAGGCTACTGAGGGCTGTTGTTACTGTACCTGGCTTCTGAAAGGATTGCATGTTTCAGAAAACCACAGTGATGTTGTCGTTTCTCCATTCACACCATGGAGATCTCAAGGATTATTAGTTTCTGTGCTGAAATATTTTTTTCCTAAAGTAACAGTGGATGACATGTATGTCTGACCAGATCTGTTTTGAGCTCTGGGATGAGTGTACTTTGTGCTTTCATTTTATTCAGATTTGGTTTAACTAATGAGAAGCACAAGTAAATGTTCTTTGTTGCCTAGAGGGAGATCTTGAATGTGGATCATTAAGAAATGGGGTCAGATAAAGAAGAGAAAATACCACTGTCCCCAAACTGGAACTTGCAAACCCATGCACTGTGCAACACCCCACGGAGCTGGAAATCTTCTGTCAATGCTCATATGACTGTGATGGTCTGCAGTGATGATAGCAGTGCCTGGCTCCAGGGGCTGTGCTATCCCTACTTGTCACAATCACTGTGTTTCAGAAGCCTGGATTGCATTTCCTCCCGGAGAGTTTGTCTGATTGATTGCCCACAGCACATAACAATTTGAAAACGAGTTTGTTTTTAGTAATAAACCTTTATGGCTCTTGCAAAGTGGGTCTTTGCAGTCTGTTTGGGGCAGAACAGCTCCACCTGACCTCTGGTTTGGGAAGAATGCCAGCCCACAGGGGGGTAAGACAAGGTTATCAGGAAAAGAGGAAATGAAAAGCTGTTCTTACGCTTAACACTTACTGTGAGCTGAAAAGTCACAGCTTGGCAAAATATATGTTTCTCCAAAATTCTGAAAAAAAAATTGAATTAATGTAGCTGTAAGTTATGTGAAATGAAATCCAAAGGAATTAATTAGAATTCTGAACCATATGGTCATGTGAATCTGGAGACCCACACAACTGCGTTTTCATATCTGATGTTGACACATTAAAATTCATCAGTTTGCAGGCAGAGTTGTCTTAGTTAATTTAACTAATACCATAACATTCCTGAGATGCATCATTACACCTCATAATGTAAACATAAACCAGGATGATTAGTGGAGAACCACTCGCTTCAAAGAATTAATATAGCTGAAAAACTGCTTACAATTTAGAAGGATTAAAAAAAGATGCTAAATATGTCTCCTTATGCCCCTTGTTAAAGCCAGACCTTTATCAGTTTACACAGTACCTGATTTCTGGTGATGCATAAAAGCCAATGGCCTGTTTACACTTGTTTCTGTACTGTTGAGGTGCTTGTGTGTTTGGGGCTGCCATGAACATTCTGAAGTGAGAGTTTTAAGGAAGAGGTTGTTCAGTGTGTTGAACTGAATTGTCCCCTTGGCTCCAAAAATGTGTATTCCCCAATACAAGTTGCCGCTTGCCAGGCCTTGGAAGGAAGAAATGATGCTCTCAGGGAGAGGGTGCTGGAAGGGAAGCCAGCATTTCAGCTGAACTGCTGACCCGTGGTTTGGCTGCACTGTGGTGGGAAGCGAAGCCTCTGTTGTTTTTAACCGGGTCCAGATTGGACCTTCCTGTTGGTGTCTGGTTTTTGGTGAAGGGAGGTGGAGGAGGTTCGACTCTCCTCTCATGCACAAATTCAGCTGGAGACTTTCTGCTTGGAGGTGATGTGTGTCACAGGAGAACCTTCTGGGTTCAGAAGGTGAATACATTCTTGATGTCTGCTTAGACACTGTTTTTTTTCCCCTGATGGTTACTTGTCGTGTTATGTCTTATGTGTCTGTGATGTGTGCATTTACCAAGAGACAGAACACACTCCTTATGCTTACAGAAGTCAGCTTGCAGACTTCGGTAGCTGGCAAGAAAAATGTTCATGGGGATTTGAGGATTGTTTTCAAAACCTCTACCATTTGTGTGCACAGCCTGGGGCTGCATTGGTCACAGGCTGACCAAGGGACAGCAGTTCAGGAGAGCACTGGTTGTGCTGCAGAGTTTTGTGTGATCCTCTGTCAGCTCCACCATCATTTGGAAATCTTGTCCTTGTGAGCAAGACCAGCTACTTTGGACCTCCTCCTCCACTTCATGGAAAACAACGTGCCAAGCAGATATGCTCGTGTGGTTGCCTGCTTTGTTGGTGGGGGTCTGGGACCAGCCTTGGACAGAGCAGCAGTCCTGGGAGCACTGGGCTTAGCACAAAATATGCAGACGTCAATAACAGGCCTCAAACGAACCAATTGATTTGAAAATTGTGATATTGACTTGTGAACCACTGTTACTAATTGATTAAGCAGTAACAGGATGTGAGTCTTTCAGGGGTCATTTAGCTCATCTCACCGCCCTAAGGCAAGACCACCTCATATCTAAATAGGTGTTTTTATAGCCTGGTCTTAAAACCTCCACAGATGGCAATTCCATAACCTCAGCAGGCTGTGGCTTCCAGTGTAGCACTGTCATTCCCAACTGGAAGGCTTTTTCTAACCTCTGACCTAAATCTTTATCACTGCAATTTAGGTCTGGTTTTGCCATGTCCAGCCTGCTCTGGGAAAGGAGAACAGGTTATTCTTTCCACCTAGTTGTCATGTATTTCAGAAACAGTTATCGTGTCTATTCTCAGTCTTCACTAGACTAAACAACCTAGTTCCTTCAGTCATCCTTTGTAGGTCATGTTTTCTAGGCTGCAGAGAAGTCTTGTTCCCCAGTGGACTGTCAAATCAATGTGCTTCCTTTTTTGAAGCGCTGTGCCCCAAACCAGCTGGCTGTGTGAGGGTGATGCTAAGCAGGGAGGGAGGAGCTGGTGCAGGCCGACTGCTGGTCACCAGGAGCTCAGTGTGCCCATCTCTGTGGGGAATAATGAAGTCCTTGAGAAAGGCACCCCACCGACGCGCATGCCTCATGGCCTGCCTTCAGAGAGGGAGAAACCACCTGGGCACAGGGGCTGGTGCCTTTGAGGTTCCCACATGCCCAAATGGGTTGTTGGCGCTCCAGCAGAGTTTGCAGCCTGGGCTGAATTTTTTGACAGTGCTACTGGGTCTCAGGAATATCCATGAGCAGGTCCTTGCTTTGGTAGTCCCGACTTCCATTTAGATTGTTACTAACTTTTGTATCAAGCAGAACTACATGAAAAAGAGGAGGCTGAGGGAAGGGAGTACTCTAGTTTCTCCCCTTGGCTCATGCAGCAAGCTACCCGAGTTTCCAGAGTGACACTCAAGATTTGCCTCTTTAAAAACTTGGCAGATTGCCATTGCTTTAGGAATGAATATTTTTTTTCTTTGCTCCTAGTGCTTCAGCTGATTTCATAAGAAACTGTTGGAGTGGGGGCAGGGGGAATACCTTGTGCAATGAAATCAAACCAAAGGAACATCCTTATTTCCTTAGTGTGATATGAGCTGAGGGACCTCTTTTGCCTTGGAATTGCAGTTTATGCTTGGGCTCAGAATAGACCTTACAGGGTGACAGGGAAGGGTCCAGCTACCCAACATGTTTTCTTCAGCGGCAAAACTGGTTGCTTACGAATCTCTCCTTCCTTGCCACCAGTCTGCTTGTCCTGGTCCAGGAATTCCAGCATCAAAGTCAAGCCAACTCCTGCATTCCCACTTGGAATAAAGAATAAAACAAAGCAAGCTCCCAAAACATGGCCAACAGGTACCTTGCAGCCAAGCCGCTTGCCCAAAGCAGGCATCAAGCCCATGTCCCAACTGGCATTACCTGTGGCAAAGGAATGACTAAAGGAGCCCTCCAGCCTTTTTCCCAGAGCTTAGGATCACACCCCTGTGCATTTTTCTCTCTGCTTGTTGATGGGTGCTGCTTCCGTGCTTTCTCCTCCCTGAACCAATGGGCTGGGTGCCAGCCCTGGAGTTGTGCAAGCATTCAGCCTTGCGAGGCTGCCAGGCACAGCAATGGTGCAAGAGGACACGGGGCTCTTGCAGCATTTGGAGGTGATAATCCTGATTTCCCATTTTTTTTCCCCAGTTCTGGCAACAGTTGTAAAAGATGGAAGATAATTACCCTGTGAAACAGATTTGATTTCCTACCAGGTCTTTTGTCTCTGCCAGACACTTTTAAAACTTAAGGGTTTTGGAGGGAGAATTTCATAACACATGACTGATCATTCAGCAGTCCACGTGTGGATTTGACCTTGGAGTGTTTATACAGACTTGGTAGAGCTGATGAATGCAAATATTTTTTTTTTCCTTCCTCTGTATTTGCAAAACATTTGGGTCTCGATCATCTGCTGTGTTGCCATTTGGAGCTGCGCACGCTGACATGCCGTTTGTCCCACTGCCACTCTGCAGGTTAAACAGTAACCTGGCTGGGACACTCATTACGTGGTGAAGCGTCTCTCGGAGCTTGAAACCAGGGCTCTGCTGCTATACACAGCAAGATTTATGGCCTGGTGGATAAAGTGGATTTAGCAGAGCTAAAGCAGTAATAAAATGATTGTATCAGATTGCAGTGTGTGAACGTGGGGGTGAGGGTCATGTAGGACTCAAATACCTCCTGAACATACTCACTTTTCTTGTATGTCCTCCCTCTCCTCTAAAACCATGCTAAGGCAGTGAGAAAAAACCAAAGCAGACAGGTTTGGAAAGAATAACTTCTGACTGGCTGACTTCAGAAGGATGGGTAATTTTAAAACAACAGCATTGTTTCTTTGAGGTTGAACTGGCTGAGAGCATTTCTTCTCCCCCTTCTCCCACCCCAAGGGAGAAGATTTTGTTTTCTTGCAAGTACAGGTTCAATCTGAGGGAAAAAAAAGATTTTTTTTTTCTTATTAAAGGTTTCGAGAGAAACCTCTATGGAGAATTCAACCTAGGTGCTTAAATCTTTGAGAAATGGACTGTATTTTATTGCCTGTTTCTTTCTCTGCTCCTTCACTGTCCTTCCTTGAACTACGTGTTACGTGAAACAGGGACAAAGCAGTAAGAAAATTCTGGCAGTACAAGGAAAGGAGGATGGAAGATCAACAGTCTGCCTAGTCTATCCAGCATCCCACTGGGATTACTGTTTTGGCCTGCAATTGTTTGTTTGTTGGGTTTGGACAGAAGATGAGATGTTACTGATGAAGTGCTGGATGAGGGCAGACCAAAGCGTGGGGCAAACTGGGCCAACAGTGTAGGCACAACTGTTGATGCATTTGGAAAGGACAGGCCTGTACCTGGTTTCAAAACTCGCTCTCAGGTTGTTTTTGTGCCTACCTGAGTATGGCTCTCACTTGCTAAAATGGCTTTTGATCTGTATTTTGGGTTTAACCGCCCATTATTAGTGTGCTCTCCCTGGCTGAGAAGGGTAGACCAACGCCATACCCATATCAGAAGCTGGTCCTGTTTATTTCTGTGTCTTCTCAATTCAGAATTAATGTGGAGAGCTTCTTAGACATGGTTGTATGTTCCAGAGCTCCCTGGGAGGGGATGAGAATTAGCCAGCCACGCACTGTATGATCACTGGGATTAGGTGATCTCTTCCTGGGAAAAGAGGATGGAGGGAGACTAATGTGTTGAGGGCATCATGATGAGGTGTCTCTTCCCTTCTGGAGGAAAGCAGCTGCCCTTCCGTCTACTTCAGAGCCCTACATGACTTCCATGAGCCTCCAGCCATGCAGGCTAATATGGATTACATTAATATAGTCAGTCCCAAGATTCATTTTATAAAGGGGAGCTGGGTTGAGGGGAGGCAGGTTAACTTTCTCCCTTCAACCAGTTTTCATGAAAATGATTTGGAGGGTGTGCCTGTACCTTGTCATGGAGTGCAACCCCGGGATGGATGGATGCCTGTGGGAATGAAAGCTGTAGTGGAGGATCCGGGCATAACGTAACCTCCTCCAGGGATACTTGTGTGTCAGGACTTGTTCACTTGGCCGCAGCACTATCCTGCTCTACTTGCTTGAGATCTACCCAGCACTGCTCTTGGCTCTCCCTGCCACACCTTCTGCAGGCAGCAGATAAGCACTTTAGGGGGACGATGTAAGATTTTCCATGTATCAGCGCTACTAAGTTGATTTTAGGGCAACACGGTTAAATCACATTCTACCTAATAGTATGGGGTGCTTCTTGCATAGGTTTCACTGAGATTCAGATTTTGTAAAATTTAGAGAAACAGTCACTGTTCCTGGGAAACAGGTGTTCCCAGTACAAATGCAATGCTGAGTGACAGTGGTTGACAGCTAGGGTGCACAGGAGATTTATTTACATTTTATGTATATGTATATATATATATGTATGTATATATTTACAAAGATAATAGTAATAGGAAATCAAATAATAGCAGTAGTGGTTACAGTCTGAGAGAAGTGTGTCTGGACATTTTGTGGACACAGACATTTTCTGGCATTGACGACTATAGTTGGTAGAAACCCTGCTCGTTCCATTAAAAATAACGTTCATAATTGGTCAGTTCAAAATTCACCAGTACAGATCATTGCTTTCCAGAAGCAGCATTTTATGCTTTTCATTGGACATTGCTTACAGCATCAGTGGACAGTGCAAGGAGAAAATGGGCTCATTAGATATGAACTTAATTGAGAGTGACATGACTGGGTATTAATATTAGTCTTGCCTCAGGCTTTTCCTTTTTTTTTTTTTTTTTTTTTTTTTTTTTTTTGTGTGTGTGTGTGTGTTTATAGACATGCTAGTAGATACTGAACATGTTATCCATTTACCAAATTCCACAACAGTACCTTTAATAAAAGGCATCAGTACCTTTAATAAAGGCATAGATTTCCTTTTTTGTTTCTAAATGGAGATGAAGCATCTGATGTCCATCTCCTCCAGATGCAGGAGCATCAAAGCAGAAGGGCAGGACTCTGCCTGGCTCCAAGCACAGGTCACACTTGCTACTGATGTGACCTTTTTGATGGTATTTCTGTTTGCAGGAATCCGCATCTGCGGTGGTTACAGCGGCTTAGGGAATTTAACTTGGCATTTATTTTTCTGAGGAATGGTCTGGTGACAAGAAGCTGACACAGATTTCTTTGGGGTCCTGTCCCTGGGCGCTCCTACCTGTTTCCCCTCCCCCCTGAAAGATGCTTGGGAGAAGAAACAAACTGTTAGACGAAATGGAGGGCTCCATGTTCATTGGGAGCGGGAGAAGCAGGCAGGGAAGGCGGGCGGCCGCGCGGCTGCGGAGCGAGGGAGGGAGGGAGGGAGGCGCCGGTTTGTACAAACAGCAGGATGCTCCTTTGTGCCGGAGAGGTTTCCCGTGCAGGGCACAGCAAAGATGCCTGGCGTGTCGCTGTCACAGTTCCGCCGATTCAGCTCTTTTCGGTCGCCAAGCGGTTGTTTCAGGGCAGGGTTCTTCCCCTTGCCTCTGCCGGTCCCTGCGCAGGCCCCCGCGGCGGGGAAGGCGCCGATGCCCGCGCAGGGCAGGGCGTTCGCGGTGCCTGGCTCCGTGCGCTCCTCCCGGCCAGCGGGGACCATTATCCGAGCGGCCTGGCTCACAGCTCATCTCTGCCATCTGTGCAGCGCGCCTTGTTCGCCGAACAAAAGGATTTGGAGGCGATGAGGGGCTGTGGCTCTAAAAAAACCCCGTGGAGTAGAAGGAAGGATGCTGTCACCTGCTTCTAACTGCACACGGGGCATTGTTCCCTCCCGGAAACGTTCAGCATCACTTTTATTACCTGCAGCCATGCCAGCGCCTGGCGGCATGGTTTTTGATTGGGGGATAGGGTAATAGATTCAGGCATTCTTCCTGCTGCTGCTACGTTTTGTTTTGTTTATAGATATTTTACAGGGTTTGGTCAGACAGTTTTGTCTCCTGGGTAATTAAGCTGAATTATTGAAGGCCCTGAAATTAACACCGTCATTTTTAATAATTAAAATAAAATAAATCTCAGCCTGTTTCTCAAGTTAGGTTATTTCCTCTTTCTGATTTTGAAGGGGCGTGTGAACTTGTTGGGAAGAATGTGAACACTCAGGTAGCTTGGTTTTCAAATTTTGTTTAACAAAAATATGGGGGAAAACCCTAGATCCAGGTAAGGTCTCTTAAAACATCCAAGCCTTAAAAGAAAAGAGAGTAGTAGGGAGGAAAAGTTCAGAGTATGGCAAGCACTGCTGGTCAGAGTTTTTCCTGACCAAATATTAGAGAATAAGAGTTTCTTGGAGATTATTCTGGAGAAGAGAAGGAGCCTTATAAACATATTTTTATTTTTTTCTTTTAGATTATAACACTGGCAACAAAATTTTTACTGGCCTGATTATATGTGTGTAGGTTTTAAATTTTTTTTTTTTCTTCAAACTTTCAAATTTCTTTTGTCATTACTTCATTTTTTAGTATTTCTTTATTCAATATTGGAATTTCCTATTTGCTGTGGATTTGGGAATCCTCCTCCTTTGCTGTCTGGGAAATCCTCAGTGGTGGGTTTCCAGGAATCTGATTTGGTTAACCCCAGTGTTAACAGCAAGGTTCTGGCCTTTGTTCCCTAACTCTGGGTCAGCTGTACCCAGCTTCATGTCTGTGAATCACTCAGGCTTCTTTCTCTTGACAAGGATTTACAAAATCTGGCTCTTACTTTTCTGTACCATGTCCTATCATTTCTTGCAGGATCAAGAGCTGCCAGCATGGATCGTGACATCCACACGTTTGTGGAGTTGCAGCAATGACAGAGGCTGCTCTCCATGGGGGTGGTCAAATTGGAACTGAGACACTCACATCCCATCAGTGCTGCTGCCTGTTGGGAGTGAGAATTTTGTGCCAGTGAAGGAGCAATTGGAGTCAGAACAATGGGCAGGAACAGTCAGAGGGTAGTTCAGGCTGGAAAGGGCCTCAGGGGACCTTTTCTCCAACATGCTGTTCATGGCAGAGTTGTTTATGAGATCAGAGGAGGTTCTGTTGGGTCTGGAGACCATGCAGGTCAGTCTGTTGCAGTGATGGACTGAAGGAATGAGGAAACTCCTCAGGCCAGTAAGTCTTTCTGTGTCTCTGCTTGTGCATGTGCTAGTGTCTGAAGCCACAGAGGAGATCATAGGTGTGTTAAGACAGCTGGAGAACAAGAGGAGTTTCTCCAGGCCCAGCAAATTTAACTGGTTTGTCTGTGCACACCCAACCCTTTTTATTGATAAGCATATTGTTGTATTTCCTTGGCAACAGTGTTATGGCAACAGCTGACTTCCAGTTTGCAGAACGAAGGTAAAGGAGAGGAGGTGGTGGAGAGCCTGGCATTGCCTGGGGCATAGGCTGGAGCCAAGGGGCTGTTTTTTCGAAGGGGAGAAATATGAGCCACCATCTCCAGTTGCTGCGTGAGGCTTCAGCCCTGCTCCCAGAGTTGCTGGCTGCTGCATGGCGTGTGCCAAGGAAGAGCTCGAGGATGTGGCTTTGCCTTGCACAACATCAGCAGCTCTTCAGGTTCTGCCTGGTCACCACATAAAAGAGAGGAGCTGGTGTGTGGTTAAGGCAGTGGATTGGGTCTCGTGGGACTGAGGCTGGCCACAGACTTCTGGTGTGACCTTAGGCAAGTCACTTAGCTTCTCTTCTTCTGGGTTGCCACTGGCAAAATGAGGATAGCAAGGTTTGTTCCATTCAGCATGTCCAGCTGAATTACATGCTCTTTGATCAGTGTTGGCTTTCCTGGGCACTGCAGAATGGGCCTTCAGGCTCTGCTCTGGGTTGTCTGGGTGCTGCTGTCACAGCCAGCTCCAGGGCTGACACGTTCAGGTAGACTACTGCTTTACAAATAAGGAATATTGCCTTGGGAGCCAGGAGGACACAGCTCCTGAGGATTGAGGATTGCCACCCACCGGCGGGTTTGGGTGGGCTGAAGGGCAGAGTGCCTGGTCCCCAGCATTAGGCAAGGTACAGGGGCTGTCTCTCCTCTAGTCTTGCAGAAGGAGACCCTGCTCCCTTACCTCTGCACAGCTCTGCTGTTTGCTTTCTGAGTTCTCAGAGCCTCTGTGCTCCCTGCAGTAGCAGAAACACCAGCTTATCCCATTTGGGTTCCTGCATGGCAAGGAGTGGCTCAGACCTGCCTGGAGGGGGTTTCAGCATCTCACTTGGAGGACTTCTTTGGTCTGACTTTGCCAAGCCCAGGGGGAAAGTCAGCTTGTGGAATGCACTGGAGGTGCCCATCTTCAAGGCATTTGAAGGTTTCTGTGTCCTTGCTTCATCTTACTTTTATTTATTGTACCTGAGCATTTACATGAAAATAAGCAGTATTCTCAAATAACGCTGTTTTTAAAGCATAGAATTTAAAGGTTTTAATCTTTGTCTACCTTCTGGCCCACATTTCCTTTCATTCCCTCTCAGAGGAATGGGTGAGATAGGGAATCACTCGGGCTGTGTGTGTTTCTGGGGAATATTAACTAGAGCATCTCCCAAATCACTTGCAAAAAAGCATTTTAGCATTCTGATGCCAAGCCGGCACTTCAGAGAGCTCCTTCAAATAAAATGTTTGGTGAATCCGTTTTCACATCTCTTAGAAGTGTGGGAAGATTTTTTTTTAATTCGAAAATCTGGTTTGGGCCCTTGCTAATTTTCAGGAAAGACTGATGGAAGGATTATGACCAACCCTAATTTTGCAAATGAGGTAAGGGAGCAAAGCTTGTATAATAAAACCACGGGATAATGTGTCGTCTTGTGCCCTTTCTTCACTCAACGGTTGAATACAGTTTACTTGTAATGATGTGTGAACTTTTCTTCAAGTGGATTCTGGAATATATTTTGCCAAAGGAAAGAAATCTCAGGACTACCAGATCTCATGATATCTCCCTGCTGTTTGGGGCATGCAAATTATGGGCGAGTTTCTATTGTGTTAAGTTCCTGCAAGCCTAAACCAAATCCTTAAGGGGAAGCCAGTGGGAAAGACATTTCTCAAGAACTGCAGGACCTTTTTTTTTTTTCTTTTAGCCTTGAAAAGAGTCTTGGATTGGGTTTGTTGCTTTTTTTGTTGTTTTTTACTTTTAATAAGCAGCAATATTAGGTAAGATTCCTGCTCTTAGGAACACAAGACATAAATTTTCCCAGTGCTGTGTGGGCATGTTGTGTGAGCAAGGAGTGGTGGATTCAGTCCATTGAGGCTCAGTGCTCTCACCATTTTCATATTGATGTCTCTGAAGTGGGTGCTGGGTGCTGAACAGATGAAAGCCTGGGTGCATGCAGGAGGGGGTGAGAGGTACCCTGGGGCCAGCGGAGGGCGGCAGGGCTGGGAGGCAGGGCACGGGGCTGATGTGCAGACAGGTGCTGCAAGGGCAGGCTTGGTGGCTCTCAGGGGCTGTGATGGCAGGGGCAAAGCCGTGCTCTGGGATCACACCTACCAGCACTGGGAAAGCCTGCCTATTTTGTCCTGCCTATCTCCCTCAGTGCTCACTTTGAATTGGCCGTCTAATGTCTGTTGTCCTCCCAGAGGGCTGCTTTTCCAAACTGGTGGTCCCTGATCTGGCTGATACCTGGTGCTGTTGTTGTTTTCTTGGATTCCAAGTGCTGCATCCCTTTGCAGTCTGGAAACCAGGCACAAATTGTTTGCCCAATATCTTTTCCTCAGGTAAACATTGCTTTAGATGCTGCAGCCGCATTATGCAACGCAGATGGGGGGGACAGCTTCCTGGGGGCCCCCCAGTGCACCCATGGTCTGGGCGACATAGAGCCTGGGGGGCCCTCCCGCAACAGCCTCACTGGCAGGCTTGGGGGGCCGAGAGGGAAGAGGGTGAAGAGTTAAATTCTCTATCTGTTCTTTCGCGTCCTTGGTGATGTCCTTTATGGGCAAAACCACAGACAAGTATGTGTGCATCATTTTAGCGTCATTATTTCTAATTCACAAAAGGTTTTAAAAAGTCAAGGATGAGCCGGTAGCTGTGGTAAACTCCCTGTAATAAACTTTCCAAAGGTCTTCTGTACTGAAGGCCCCGTGGCTTTTCTGGTGATTGGGAATCCATTTGAGTCAGTGTTGAGAACCTTGACAAGCTGCCAGTCATTTCATGGAAAAATGAAAATATTTGTAAATTTTTTTTTTAAGTTATTGGCACTGAACCTGTGGTTCTGGTGTCTGTGTATTTGAATATTTAAAACAATGCCAGTAAAAGCAAAAAAACCTGAAGAGCCAATCTTTACCCGTTGTCCACTGTCTAAATTAAAAGTAATTACCAAGAGCAAAAGTATTTGCACTTCATTATATGAGGGCTGACTTTTCCAATTGAGGAATTGTGAGATTGTGAAGAAAATTCAGTTCAAGGATGAGTCTAACTTGGAGTCTGTTAAGTAGTGTCTGTCATTTTCCCTTCTTCAGTCAAGCTGTATTAATCTGTCTGAAAGCTCATATTCCCAAGGGCTACCCAGTGCCTGCTATACTGTGGCAGTGACCTGAAGGAGAGTGTGTTACTTGTGCTATTTTGAAGAAAAGCTGAGACTAAATTTTTTGGCTAAGCAAAAACAACAATGAAACCAGCAGATGAGTGCTAGAGAATCCTAAGCCAAGAGGCACTTTTATGCACTGCCTTCATCCCAGACATGCCCATCTCTGTATGTGATCACGCTTGTCCAAAAGACCCATTACCCCTTTGTAGGTGCACAGCTCATCTGGTAATAATGAGACACGCGTATCCAAGCTGGCTGAAGCCATCCCTGAGGTCATTTTCGATGACTCCAGGAGGATTAAAACAGGACCGAATTTGCTCCTGAATCTTTGCATTTGCAAATTAATTTCTGGGAAATCTATTTTTAATTATTCTGTACCTAATTATACCAGATTTACTATCACAAGGGAGAAATGCTCTAATGTCCAAAACACACTACATTTTCTAATATCCAAAGTGGAGTGAGTAAGGCCAGCCCCTTAGATTAATCTTACACTGATACTGTGTGTGACGTGGTGATGTGTATATCCAAGATGCACCAGTATAAGGACACAGGAGATCAGAAGGGACATTTGGGGTTAGTGAATGTGGTCTTGTGCCATAGTAAACACCCACACTTGACACTGCCTGCCTAAAATTTTTGTTCCTGCTGCTTATGTTGCAAGGCAAATTATATTCCTCAGTCTCATACCTTCCTTTCTATTGCAAATGTCTTCATATTTAGTCTATGTTCATATTTTCATCTCTTTCAGTTGCTGAACATTTTGCTTTTCCTGCCATATTATTGCCCAAGGCAAATGCTGCTGAGTCCTGGAGGAACACAAGTCTGTCTGTGTGAATCCTGGGTTCTGCTATCATGATGTCGCTTTCATCCCAATAGCAACATCTAACCTCATGATATGTGCAGTGAATGTCATAGGCAGCCTTGCAAAATGAGCCCTTCAGCTCCCACCTGGGAGTCTGTGCTAATGCATTACTTTGGAAGAAGACCTATATGAGCACAGTCAAGGGCACCTTAAAATTCCCAGTTGGTTGGTACACTTATTGAGAAACATATTTGGGGCAGCCTTGGCTCACAAAAAGGTAAAATAACTCCTGTGGCGTGCTGCTGTGCCTGGCAGCTCTGTGCTCAGCACTTCTACCTGTGCTGGTGAGCAGGACACAGCCCTGCCCTGTGAGCTGTGCCAGGCAAGGGAGGAGTGGCAGGGAGAAGAAAACCTGCTGCCTGAAGTGTGGGGCTTGGGGGTAGGTGAGGAAGATGCTGCTCATGGCTCTGCTGAAGGCTTGTGATGCACAGCTCTGATCCAGAAAAGCATATGGAAGTATGATTGACTCTAGGCAATGGCTTTTTATCATTCCTCAGCTTATTGAGCTGTTCAGCCAGGGTTTAACACTTGCTTAGCTCTGCAAGAAGTTTTGCTTAGCTGGTATTAAATATACTCAGACTTTTTGTCTTGATGGGGAGGCCCAGGTCAGAACTTGGGGTGGGGAAGTCAGCACCACTGGAGCCTGGGAGTGCCGGGCTGGTATTCAGAACTTTATCAAGCTGTGTGGGAAGTGCTGTAAGCACTGTGAAGCATACTGGCAGTCCCAGATTTGCTAATGCTGCAGAGACAGCAGGTTTGCCACGCAGTGTGGCTGGGATGCTACCCTGAGTGAATTGCACTGTAGAGCACCACAGTGCACTTTCCATTCCGCTTAGCCGAATATCCTGTGCTGTGGAGGGGAAAAAACGGTGGGGAGCCATTAGCTCCGGTTCGACGATGAAGCACCAGGCATGTGGTCTCACAGGCAGCTTCGACTGACCTCGTGTTGGGCAGCTGCCAAGGCTGGTGCTGGCTCCCCATGCCCAGCTGCACGTCCCCACGCCTCGTGCCAGCCCCAGACAGGGATGCCCTGCGTCACCAGGTCATCCCGGGATGTCACTGGGAAGTGTCACCCCTGTAGGCAGCTGCCTGCGCTTGGATGGGCACAAAAGCTGAGGTCTTGCCCATTGTTAGTGGCAAGCTTTGAAGCAGAACGTAGACTTTCCAGGTCCCAGGCTTTGGCTCTCTGCCTCCCCCACACTCCAATTCTTGCTCTCTTTGCATTCACTGTTACAGGATTTCCCAGGTCTGAGGTCGCTAGCCAGCTCTGGTGTCTTATGTGACCAAAACCAGCCCTTTTATGCATGGAGGGACTAAGTAGGAATGCTTTTATTTTTGTGATACCTCTTAATGCATTTTGCTTGAAGAAGTGTTTGTTAAAAGGGTTGAGTAAGGCTAGAGAAGATAAATTTGAGCCTCTGGGCATACTGTGGCTGGATGGGCATGAAGCTCTTTCTGTTTCCACCTCTGTCAGAGACTTGCAGTGCCATCATGTCAAAGGCTGGCATCAGCTACTGCAGCACCATCAGGACTCGCTTTTCTCCTCCTTCTGGCAAGAAATTTGCTGGGGAACCATTTGTATTATTTAACTAATGATGACTAATAATTGAGAATGGGTTTCTGAGCAGTGCAGGAGTGTGCCTGTCTGAGGTCTCAGCACTTCCCGTCTGGGTTTTGTGCCCAAGAACACAGCCTTCCCTAAAAAGATAAAAAAGCCAAAAAATATTTCACAGGAATCCTTTCATTCCTCCTTTTTGAGAGTGAATCATCCTGAAAATGAGTTCTCTACAAATTCTAATCTCAGTTTATGCTGAGGCAAAATTGGGTGATAAGCAGTTTCGAGGGAGAAACGGAGAAGTACTGGAGTTCCTTGTCTCATCTGGGATGTGCACTCCTTTGTGTATGTGTGTGTGTGTTTTTTGTCCCAGCTCTGGGTGACAGCCAGATCTCCAGTTCCTCCTTCAGTCCCTTGTGTGTAGACACAGGTGTAGGGACTAAGGACGTGTATCTCCGTTCTTCTGAGGCTGGCAGAGGCCGGTCTTGGCTTTTGGCAGCAGCCAAGGATGGCTGAAGGACCCCTGAACTCTGAGGTGGAAGGGCAGGTGAGCCTTTGCAAACATAACGCCATGCAGTCCCATTCTGGTAGCTGCAAGGGGAGCAGAGCCCATGGCCTGTGCACTGTGCACTGGACAAAGTCCAAACAGCTCCTTGGAGCCTCTCATGCAGCTCAGGGTGATGGAGGAACCTGACAAAGCAACGCAAAATGAATCTACTCTGTGACATGTGCAGCTGGTTGGGCTGAGCTCACCAGGAATGAAGCTTTTGCCTCATGCATGACATTTCTGAGCATCAAGTTATGTCTTGTGTATTGGTCTGCTTTCGCCTGAGTGTCCTGCTCTTGGGTACTCATGAAGCCTCCAAGGTCTGAGGAGTTTCAGATGTATCTGTTTAATTTAATTTAATTTTTAAAAATTATTTACCCAGTTGCAGTCTTACTCTTTTCTCCACACTGCCTTTCAGGACAGCACCTGCTTCCTTCCTAAAGAAAGCCATTAGCTTGCATGCTCCGAACCAAAATGTCAGCTCAGCTGCAACAGATGGATGGATATGGGCATCATGTAGCAACTTAATGAATAATATCTATCACCTAATTTCCCAAAAGTTAGCACGTAATGAGTCTGGCGCCATGATTATTACCTCTGTAAATCATGACTTTAAGATGATGACAATCCCTTCTGCCCCTAGGATACGGGACAGGCAGACAGTGATGTACATTTAATTGCTGTGTGAGAGAGGCAATGTGTTCGGGAGCAGAATTATCTTCTGCAGCACAGGCACTGGAGGAGACTAGTGCAGTTTGGAGGGGAGGGAGCTGCTGGGTGCACGGGTGTGTTTATTCCCTGGAGCCAGCTGGTGGAGATGGTGTGAGTTGGCCAGTGTGGGATGGAGGTGTGCCTCCCAGGCTGCCCTTTTTGGTCTCTCCTCAGGACTAAAGAAGGGGATGGAAAGGAGGTTACTCACAACTGTGTAGGGATGTTTACTTTGTTTTTCTGAGAAGTGTTTGTGGTGAATACTTCTGTGGACAGAGGACTTTGATGTCCCAAACACAGCCTTGGCTTCAAGGGTGAAAGCTGCCAAACCTCTGCCCAAACCTCCTCCCACTACAGGAAATCTCTGTCCCTGGTTTCTTCCTACCACAAACCACATCTGGCCATAAAGCAGAGCCAATGCCCATACTGTGGGCTCTCAGCTCGCTCATGCAGCTGATTCCTAGCCAATTCCTAGGCATCAATGCTTGCAGTGCTCTCCCACACCTTCTCATTCTTCATCAATTGATTGTAAAATTATTATTCTGGTGGGCTTTTAAGGTGTCTTTCACTAGATCCTCTACTATGATAGTTGATAGGGATGTGGATGAATCAGATATTGCAACTGACCCTTGGAAAGCAGCTACTGCCAGTCTGCCTGTAGTGCTGGCTAATGCTGCTATGTGCTGTGTTGCCTCCCCTGCTTGGGTACTTCTGTGTGTTTTTTTAATTTCTCTTTTCCTTTTAGTTCTTCCCCCATCTCCTGTTGTGTGGGTCAGAGTGGTTCTAGCTGGCTGGATGTGGGGGAGAGCAATGGACATCCTGATGCTGTGGTCCTCTCCTCCACTGCAGTGCCTCTGAGCCGCATGACGAGCAGAGGTGAAAATAGTCTGAAAACTTGTGGCAGTGGCTGCCTTGGGTCAGACTGAAGATCCCCCTGTCCTGATGTCCAGTAGTGCTCAGGGGAATTAGAACTAGGGCAAAGTGATGACCATACAGATGATGGATTTCCCTACAGTACTCTCCCGGCCACCAGAGATTTGCAGCTCAAGGACTTCCCAAGCCAAGAGTGTTACCTCTGGGTTTGGTGGCCCCTATGCAGCCACCACTGGCAGTATCACAACTGCCCTCAATTCCTGCAGCTCAGGCCCAAACCCCAGATGCTTGACTGGTTTGTGGAGAAATAGCTGTAAGATCAGCAGTACTGTGAATGCCTGTATGATGTGAGCCGTAGGTCATTTCCAAAGCCACTGAGTGCTCTGGGCTGCATGGGATGGGACTGCCCAGCCATGTGCCAATGTCTGTGTGTTTCAGGAGGAGCCACTGAGGTGCTGGAAGAGGGGGCCTACAGTACTGATGGACCATGTCTTGTGCAGGGGGTGGCATGCCTGAATTAGCCTCTCCTCCCTCTCTCATGCTGGCCTGCACAGTGGTGACCAGTGTCACCCTAAATGGGTCGAGTCCCACAGTGCTGACCCAGTGTCACCCTCATCTGACCCTGTCTTGCAGGGCTCCCTGCTGGAAGTGTGGGCAGGTTCTGCCGGAGGAAGGTGAGGGTTCAAGCAGCCTGCATAAGTGCAGAGTCAGAGGGGGCACATGCAAATACCTCGGCTCTGAGAGCACATACTCTCAGGCATTTACAGCCAGAAGATGCCCTGGAGCATTTCCTTGGTTTCCTTTCTTCCCCCAAACACCATCCTGCCAATGCTTTGTGGTGTCAGATGTTCCCATACCTGCTGGAAAATTATCATCTGCTAAAGCAAGGCTGGCCACGCTGATGGATTTCCCGGTGTAACACCAGTTTCTTCTCTTCAGCTCTCAGCGGTGAATTGGCTGCAGTTGGTCTGAGTCTGTGTTGAGCCTTTTTGTCACTAAAGACATTGTAGTGCTTATGGCATTAGTGGTTACATAAGCTGGCTGTCTCCAAGGGGCTTTGCTCTGGTACGATGTTCCTTTAGGGTAAGGGAAGAGCCCGCCTCAGAAGAGGGGGACATGAAAAAAAGAGGAATATGTAGTTGACCTATTTGAACTTAACACACCCTGCAGGAAAACCCGGATTTTGGAGTTTTCATGTATTCTCTCTGGCTCCACAGATTAGAAGGGGACCGTGGGAAAGCTGCCAGGGCTTGGAGATCAATCCAGCCTTTGTAAATCCTTTCATCTGACTGGCGGCTTCATACAATTGGGTATTACCCACTTTATTATTGTTGGTTGATTAAATTCCTGTTGGTCAACACAAATAGTGCTGTGCAGGCTGTGCGTTCATGGGATGGAGATTGGCATTGCAAAGCACTTCCTAGAGAAAGGCAGGGGCAACCTGTCATTTAAAACCACATTCAGAGGGTGTTTGGCAGTGATGGGGAGGAGGGGGGAAGAACAAATCCCTGCATGCAAGCAACTTCCCAGGCATTTCTCACATGCCTGCCGAGGTTCAGTTGGCAGTGAGGGAGTGTGAGGGTTGGGTCTCCACTTTTCTGGCAGTGGGAGCAAGCGGCCTCAGCAGGAATGCATCCACCAAGCCCCGGTGTCTGCAAGGTGGGGGAGGTGTGGTGTGGGGTGACTCCAGCCTGTACAACCAGGATTAGTGGGATGAAATTAGGTGAAGGAGAAAGTTGTCAGGAAGTTTTTCCTCAAGGTGAAAGCTATTAGGCTGCAGCACAGTTTCTCAAGGGAAGCAATGGGCACTTACCTACTTGGGCTGTGTTTAAATGACAACATGAGAAAAATCTGGCTTTGGGGGGGAGATGGATGTTATCCGTGGCTTCAGGGGCTCCAGGGAGACATGACTTCTCCCCAGGGACAGTGCATTTCTGGGAGGGATGGAGGGGTTTACAGGGTCTTCAGCTGAGGTTCAAGTTCTAGGGAGCTGTGGGCTGTTGCCTTCCAAAGCAGGATGGTACCAGTAAGCCGGCAGCTGGGACTTGCCCTGGTAGGTCCTGAAACAGCACCCCCTAATTTTGTTGGCCTTTCATAATGCTATTTCTGTGTAATGTCTGGCTTGTAAGAAGGAGGCATAAAACATATTTCTCAAGAGTGGGAGTAACTGGTAAACAAAACAATTTGGGAACCTCTGTGCTAGATGACCTGAGACATTTATGCTTTTATGAATGGCGTTACTTTGACCTTCCGTGTATTTTACTTCATTTTCCTTGTGCCTGAACCAATGAAACACCCTTTATCTTTGCGTGAACAATTTGTTTCGCATCTCTGTGCAGCATACACCCCTAGAAAATGAATCCACCTGATTATTTGGGGGGCAGATAGGGGATATCAGCAGCTTTAGGGGGCTTGTGCTTAGCAGTCCTTTTCTTCTTCTGTAGGTGCAACAAATAGCTATTCTGTGGAAATAAGACCATCTTCTCTCCCTCTACTAGTTCAGATAGTCCTGAGATGTGGACCCTGGAGCCCCAGGTGACCCTCTGCAATGAACAGACAGGAAATGCCTGGAGCAACACAGTCGTTGAGAATGGAGATGTTCATCACGGGTCCCTTTCTACATTGCTTCCCTTTGCCCCAGCTCTGCCATGATGTGTAGCCAGAACCTACTCATGAATGTGGCGCGAGGGAGGGAGCAGGGGTTCACACTGCTGAGTGCCTGCTCTTCGAGCCTAAAACACAGAATGTGCATTTGAAAGCCAGCATGCAGAGGTGGATCCTGTGGGCCTCTGTGTGCTGCTGGAGCAGTGAGGCTGAGTGTGAGCCATGAAGGCTGGGAAGGCTCCGTATTGCTTTGTAGCCTAGAAAAGCACATGTCAACCTGGCTGGCAGGGAGCCATCAGTGGCCAGTCCAAAGGGCTTGAGTGAGAGGCAATAAACCTGTTAATAAACAACAGGGAAAGCTGGCTGCATTGCACAGTTTTACTTTCTGCATGTAACCTCAGAGAAACGTGGCAAAGGTTTGCATAGCCCTTTGCAAAGCTGTGTGAGCGCTTGCTTGGCTTGGGGGGATCAGCAAGTCTCCTCCAACTCCCTGCACTCTGAATCATTGCAGGACTGATTTTATTATCCCCGGGGGTCAAATGCTTGGCCTCTCCTTGTCTACCCCAGGCAAGGTGATGGTGCAGCTGCCTGCTTTGCTGCCCACACCAGGGGCTTTCTTTCCCTGTGGGGTGTGGCCAGGACACCTTCCCTCACAGCGAGGGTTGCTCTGCATCCCCTGTGAGGGGTCAGTTCTGGCACAGACCAGCTTTGTAGAGCACTTCCTTGAAGCTCCTGGCTCGGCTCAGGGTGGTAGCATGGACAAGACTGAGTTACACTTATTGGGGAAATTTATCAGAGGATGGATTTGCTGTTCCTAAATGATATCTCCTATTGTTATTGTAGTAGCACTCTACTATTAACTTGTTTTAAAACAGGTTTTGTTCCCTTGTCTCACTGTTTCAATCCACCCCAGTGGTACAGTGTAATCTGTGCTGCCACCTTGTTTCTACCCCCTTCAGACACTGTGCATTATGGAAGTCTTAGGTACGTATTGTCTGGCCTTTCTTTCCAGGCATGAATTATACATTTGCTATATTTGTATTTTTAAGCCATACCCTGTGTCACTCTCTTAGGTATCTGGAGTCTCTGTTCTGCTTGGTTCTGGGTTAAAGCATATTTTTGGTTGGCCTACTGCTGTTTGCAGCCGGTCCTGACAAAGCCCATGCTGGTTTGGCATAGCCAACACATTACACTTGACAGCCCTTCTCCTGTTTAATTTCCTCCTGCTGACTCCCACGGCAGGGCAGCGGGTGCAGGCAGGAAAGGGCTGCAGGTAGGAGTAGGGGCATTGCTGTTTTCCAAAATGAGGATTTCGCTCCACCCTCCAGTAAGAACATGGGCAACTGTCTCTGTGACATGGTTTGTGGTTTCTTGGTTGATTTTTTCTCAGGTGAAAGCTGGTGGGGATTGGATCCATGCCATATTTCAGCTTGATGCTGAAGTACAGTGAATTAAGTGTACATACTTTATAATTTTTTATGGGTGACTGTTTCTCCTGACTGCAGTGAGTCCCTAAAGATGTTTAGGAAGAAGCACACCTTCATCTCATGATCTCATACCACCATTGGATTGTGTTCATCAAAAGCCAGTTAAGTTAGAAGGCAACTGCAGCACGTAATGTTTAACTACAGTCTGCAATAGGAGAATGTGAACCTGAGGGGTTTCTGCTGCTGGGTGGAAAGGAGGAACTGGGCAGGGGAAGAGGAAATAAATTCCTCAGAAAAACCCCAAATCACAGGGAAGCAGGTGGAGGGGAACAGGGTTTTCTGCTCTGGACTGTAGCAGAGCACTTCTTCCCAAAACACTGGGTCTCTAGGAGAGTCCAGCTAACTGCAAAATACACAGAGATTAAACCAGCTAACTGCAAAACACACAGAAATCCAGGTGAACACTGGAGCCTTCACAGGTGCCCGTCCTTGCTGGTAGGAATCACTGACTCTACAACTGCAGTTCTTTTTGGTAAATAGGACTGAGTGTTTCTGCCTGGTGTTTAGGAAAGCTCCATATCGCTGGCCACAGAAACTTATGTCTTTGACACAGACGTGTACAGTCCCCAACTCCAGAACAGCTTAGTGTGCAGGGATTTAGACGTTTCCTGGTGATGGCCTTAAGCCATGGACTCACAGCTATTTTAGGCTTTCTCCCCTTTTCTCTCTGAGGGTCTGACCAGAAATTTCATCCAGAGCTAAAGATTGCTTGAAACTGAGGGTGTGGGATAAAAAAAATGCTCTTTTGATACAATGGTGTTTTCCTACTAAAAACTGCTTCACCTAAACCTTCCCAGCCAGCCCTCATCCCAAATGGTGTGGCACTGTGAAATCAGGCATCTTCCTCGCCTCTTGGCCAAGAGCCCTCCCCTGCCAGCCCCCATGTGGGAGTGAGGTTTGCTGCCAACCTGTGCATAAATGCCAGTTCTAACTTGGTAAATACTTTTTCCTGGGAAAAACCATTAGCACTTTTGCTACCTTGCACTTCTTTAGGCTCAGGGAGAGAGATGGGGGCAGACAGTGCTGAGGTTAAAGATGAGATGTAGGGCAGCCCGTACAGTGTGTGGGGGGGATAATGAATTCATGGGTACATGGAGACCGTTCAGCAAGCTTTGGGCTCTGGTGGGCCCCTGGGTGGAAGGACTTTGATCTGACTCCAGCCTTTTCCCAACAAGGCACTGCCTTTGAATGTGTTCCTGCTCTCAGCCTTGCTGTGTGCAGCAGACAAAGACGAGGGGAGCAGGGAAGAAGAAGGGGGGCTGTTTACCCTCATCAGAATGGTCGAGTGGCCTGAGTCAATACAGCCTATTTTTCATTAACCTAATCATTAGTTTTTCCTCACTGCCAATTAAATTTTTCCTGTCAGTACTCAGAAGGGCATAATTTGCATCTGTGAGATACATTTTTTTTTTCTAATAGGGAGCTTCCTGGAATGGTGGGGTTATTTGAGGAGTGGAAATCAAAGTTTAATTTCTCTCTGGATGGAAGAAGATTTTTGAGTTTTAATTATCACGCAGCTTGGATTCCTGACGGTTGAGGACCGTATTGGAAAGGCTGGTTTCCATTGTGTGGAGTAGATAATTATGCAGCCCTCTCCCAGGCTCACTGCATTTATTGTCCAGAAGAATCTTCCCAAGAGAAAAGGGGGAGCAGATTTACAACCCAAAATGCATTTTTAGAGCCAGCACAAGTTTCAACCTGATGTTTTCGAAGGAAGACTTCTGCAACTGTTTAGGATTTTATATACCCTTTTAACAAAATAATCCCCATCTATTAATCTGGTAATCTGCCTTTCCCCTCACAGGTTGCTTAGGAAATAGTTTTGTCAACTCAAGAGAGCCCTTCTGCAGCTGGACTGCTTTGTGCTATCAGTTCCTAAGCAGAATTCCTTCAAAGGCAGTGGGAATTTCTGCATACAATCTACTGGCCCATTTGAATGTACAGTGTCGAATAGAAGATTTACAGCCATCTGAAACTTGGCAGTGCTTTTTACCTAGGAGGCAATGTTAATCTATCCAGGAGAACGTGTTAAAGGATTCAAACAAACCTAAAATGTCAAAGCAAAGCTCATTTACAAGTGTTCTCTTTCACAAGCCTTTGGATTAATCTTATGTCTTTCTCACTGGGTTTTGAGCCATTGATGGTTAGAAATTTGCCATGAAAATGAAGACATTTCAGCACAGGCCTTGTCAAATCTGGGGAAGTTTTTGGAACTGCAACAATCCCACCAAATCCTCCAAGGGTGGGATCAAATCTGCATGTGTTTGGGTGGGTTCAGATCTGGGGACAAGCATCCTGTGCAACTTTTGGTTAGTGTGATGAGATGAAAGAGTAAAATGCTCATTATGGATGCTCACTATTTTTCTCCTTGCTGAGAAACGGAGCAGCAGTAGTGCAAACTGGGGACCACGGAGGAGATTCTGGAAGCACTTGTGCTCATTTCAGTGGCTTTGTAAGAGATAATTTAGCTGTGCATGCAAACATTTCATATAGGCCTTATTCCCAGAGCTTTCTGACTGTGACATGGTGAGGAGGACTCTGAACTCTGCTTGACTTTCATTTGCAAGTCTTTTTGGTTTAACTAGTGTGAACGCAAGAGGTTTTGGGCTTCTGATAGCTACCTTCCAGTCTCGAAAGACCACGTGGTTGTTTTGGGAAAGTTAGCAACTTATTGTGGGGGTTTCTGGATTTTTAAAATAGCTTAAAGCAACGCAGTGTCTTCCCTATCCTCAGTTTTTAAATCAGTGCTTTCACTTGTGCTGCCCAAAGACTCATAGACATGGACTCAGCTGTCTCCATAGCCTTCTCCAGCGCTTGCCTCTGACAGGGTGCCTACCAGGCTTGACCACAGTTGGACTGTCAGTGCTTCTGAGGTTGTTTCCTAACCCACGTGGCTTCCTGGCATTCTCCAGCGTGCCTACATACACTGAGCAGCCTCTTTTTTAAGCTCTTTCAGCTAGAGACCATATGTTGTTACTATAGTCATACCAAGCCTTGTGCATGTTGCCCTTCTGTGATTTAGGACTGTAAATTTATGTGGAAAAGCTGGATAACTCTTAAAGATAAAAACCCTCTTTTTTTTTTTTTGTGGGGGGAAGTACTAACTTTTGAAATCACTGTCTGTATTTTACACGGCCATCTATTTCTAATATAACCTTTTTATTGCAAACATCCCAGTAGTGTCAGAGAGCCCTACCCCAGCACTTGCTCTTCTTCCCACAGTCTTTCCAGCCCTCTTTTCTTCTTTGCCAGCCACTCTGCAGTTGGGTGAGACTTTCTGCAGGTGATGGAAAACCAAAAGGCATGGATGATTTGAGATTGCTGAATCTGACATGACAACAGAGGTTGCTTAGTGATTTCATTTTTTGCCTTCAATTAACTTCTGGTGTTTGCTTTCTGGAAGTAAAGTGAGATATCCACAGATTTTTCTCCTGTGATACTATATAGGGTGGACATGGAAAACAGGATTGAAAGGCTCTCAGTTTCACCTAACCATTCCCTTTGCCCCAAGTCTGACTCGGCTCTACCTAAACTACTCCTGATAGATGTTTGTTTAGCCTGCTTGTGAAAGTCATCATCAATGGCAATTCTACTGCCTCCCAAAGCAACCTCTTCTAGCCCTTATATTTCTGTTATTAGAGACCTTGCTCTTCCTGGATGGAGATGGAGTACAATTTATTCACTTTTTTATTTTTATGGTAATCATTTACATATTTGAACTCATTACTCCATCTGTGTTTGGTCTTTTCTCCCCCAGGCTGAGCAAGCTGGATTCCTTCAAGCTCTCCTGCTAGATTATACTTTCCACACTCTGATCCTCCTTATTTCTCTCCTGAATTTTTTCCAAATAGCTTGCATGAGTCTTGAAGCGTGATGCCTAAAACTGGACACAGATCCCTATTCAAGATCTTTAGTAGCACTGGTGAAGGAGGATTATTTCCCTTGTTTACATCTGCATCATGATACAATCTCAGATATTGTTTTCAGCCTAACAACTGGTTCATGCACAGTTCACAAATTGCGGTAGCCTCCAAGATCCTTTTTCACAGGACTGCTGTATGCTGAATGAGGAATCAAAGGATGCTGCCACAAAAGTTTGGGTTGACCTTGGCTGTGAGTGTGTCATGCTGGCAGTGGGATGAGCTGAGCCTTTGGTTGATGCTGTAGAGACAGGGACAACAGCTACCACAGCAGTATCCAAAGGCAGACAGGAAGGGTTGGGTTTTGGCAATGGGAGAGAGGAATTGAGTAGCTGGATTGATACAAATAGAAATGAGTACAGCCTGTCCCGTAGGTTTCAGGGAATTTCCCCTGGGACCGTAGTCTCTTGCTGGCTTCTAGAGGCGACAGTGTTCATCAGTGCCCCCAAAAGGAGACTGTGGAGCAAAAGGGGCCACTCTTGCTGAAACATCCACACTACCCCAAATGTTGAGTCCTTTGTGGCTGGTGGAAAGACACTAATCGGCTTTGGGGCTTTTTTTGACCTGGTCACGTGATCATGCTATCAAGATTAAAGCAGCACGAGGAAGGAAAAGAGGCTTAAACAGCTGAGGGTGCCTGGCAGGTCATTTTAACCTTTTCATAATCATTAAAGCTGCAGAATCCCATTAGCAGTGAGTGACTTGCAGCTTCGCTCCTCTAATGAGCACTGTTGACACAACTTTCTGTTCATGTCTGTTTTCCCCCACAGGAGAGTCCAACCCAACTGGTTCTTAGGACCCAAACTTTGAGCAGAGTCCAGCCATTCCTTCATGTGAATCAAGGAGTTTGTTGTACCAAAGAGAAACAATCCATGTGGCTATCAAAAGCAGAGGATTTGTCCCTCTGTTTCTAAAATTAGGCTCTTGGAAGGTCCTGCTCAGGCCATACTGTGGTAGATCAGCCCTTGCCCATCTGTGACAATAGTAGAGAGGTACAGGATAAGGAAGATTATGATGATCTCCTAAGTCACTGCTCTGGCACTAGTCAGTGGGCTATGGCTTTACTCTGCTGGTATTGGTGACAGCAGAAGGTCCTGCATTGCTACAATGCAACTCTGACATGGGAAGCAAAGCTTTTTGAATGAAGCTGTGTTAACTAAGGTACGAGGCCCTCAAAGAGCCTCCAGTTTGTTGGTGTTACTCATATTTTCCTCTCTTGCAAGTTTTCATGAATGCAGCATCACATCCAGTAGTCAATCTGATCTTCCCCTATCTTTCCTCCAACTTCTGTATCTTCTTTTGTCTCCCTTCATATCAGCTAGTAAGCTGTGGTATAGAAATGCTTGCCCCACAGTGTCTGGAAGACAGGATCATTCTGATCCACCTGGAATCTAAACACTGTCCTACTTTCTTTAGAATTGTCCTTTCTACGTTCAGGCAGAAATCATTGAGTGTGTCTAGTGGTTGCGCAGCAAATGGCTTCTTAAAGAAGCCAAGGAAACCCCGAATTTTGCGTGGTGTCACTGGGCTATGATGGGTGGAGCAGGTATTGCAGCACCTACGATTGATCTGGAGGGCACCTGCGTTCTCAGGACAGGCTTCCATGAGCAGGGATTGAGAGCACTGCAGGGGATGCAAATCAGCTTTCCTCAGTTACATGTACACCAATCAAGACTGTCTGGCTGTGCATGCCTTGAACATTAATATTTCTATCACTGTGTTTTCTTATTTCATCTAATTACAGTCTATTCACTCTTGACTGAAAGCTTAGTCTGAGGCTGAACCATCAGAAACTCACACTGACTTTTCTTGGGGTGATGCCCACAGTCAGGCATTAAACACAACTTGTAAAACAAACACTTTTTTCCTTGGCGGTTTACCTTCAAAATTTCTGGAGGAATAGCAGGAAAGACCCCCCCAGGAAACCTGGATGATCAGCAGTGACTAGTAACCAGGGCTGAGGCCATCTGTCACGCAGGCAGCCCATCTGAGAAGCCTCGTGAAGGTGCTCTCCTCTGCATGTGGGCATACAGGAGGGCTGTGGAGAGCCATGGAGAGCCAGAGCAGCACTGAGGTCCTTGGCCACTCCCAGCAGCAGAAGAGCAGCTACTGGTTGTCCCCTCAGGATGGGAAAGTGTGGTTTCAGATGACAAGATTGAGAGGTGTTTCACCACATTCCTGTTCGGCAGGTTTCAGGGGTTGTGTGGGTTAGACATCCCCAGATGCAAATGTTCTCCAGTGGTGCCTGCTGTTCTGTGCTGTGATAGAGGGACAGCCCCCACAAAGATTGCCATGTACACATCGCCCAAGCAAAGAAGGGGAAACTGGCAGCCACTGTGCTGCAGCACATGGGCACACACACACACACTCCTTCTTCCCTATCAGCCACCTCCTACTGAAATCCTGATATCAGGAGCTCCTGAATCGCTGGCAGTCGTTGTGGACAGATATTTTGCTGAACATGGAGATAATGTCATGGCTGGAAGTCACAGTAGTGAGCTGTAACAACCAGAGTCAGGAGAGACCTTACCAGACTCTTACAGACCATCTCGAGGCTGCTAAGCACCCAGACAGGTCTAATGAACTGAAACTTGGGAGTTTGAATGAACTGAGTTGGGAACGCACAGTCTTGAAAGCCTTCAGAGCTTGTACTTAGAAGCTTGCCATGGAATGTTAATTAAATAGCTGCAGTGGCATATGTTCTATCCTGTCATAGCTGCAGCACAGCCATGTGGCCAGTGCATAGCCAGTCTTGTTGGAGTTAAAAATGTGGACTATTCTGAGACCATATTCCTTTGTTATTTGTGATTGGACTGGCTACACACTTCTCAGTTGTTTTGACTAGTGTTTGAATACCTGACTATGCCTGAGCTATCACCTGCACCTTGAACATGAGGCCTGATCCTACCAGTCTTATTCAGATAGAAGTTATTGTATTCTTATTCAGTTATTGTAGGTGGCTTTGGATGCCACAGATGGGCCTTTTATTTATTTAGTGTAGTCTAAGGCAGTGTCTGTCCAGTAGATGTGCCGTACCTCAGCACCTCAGCTATAGAAATATTTACGATTTGGCCTTAGTTCTCTTTCTGTGAGTGCATTCCTGCCATCTCTTTAACACTGGCTGACAGAGTGCAGGATAAACTTCTCCCTACACAACCCACGGTGAATGAGGTGGTGGGACAAGAGGTAGAGCAGGTTGGTATGGTTTGCTTGCTGAATATCTTGCAGTGGTACAAAACACTGGGAGCTTCTATTTATCATAGACCTTGCTGTTGCATATTCTCTTACCACATCTCAAGGGAGACCCCAAATTGTGCCTAAGATGCTACTGGAAAGCCATGGGATTTGGGATTAGCAGAATATGGTATTTTGGACATGATGATTGTGAAGAAGTGAAGATGATCAGACGGCTGGAACACCTCTCCTCTGAGGAGAACCTGAGAGAGTTGGGGTTGTTCAGCCTGGAAAAGAGAAGGCTCCAAGGAGACCTCAGAGCAGCTTTTCAGTACCCAAAGGGGGCCACGAGAGAGTTGGAGAGGGACTTTTTACAGAGGTATATAGTGATAGGAGATGGGTTAATGGCTTTAAACTGATAGAGGTCAAGCTTAGATTAGATATAAGGAAAGAGGTTTTTACAGTGAGGGTGGTGGAACGCTGTTGCAGGTTGCCCAGGAGGTGGTAGATACCCCATCCCTGGAAACATTCAAGGACAGGTGGATGAGGCTCTGAGCAGCCTGATCTAGTTGAAGATGTCCCTGCTTGCTGCAGGGGCCATACTGGGTGACTGTTAAAGGTTCCTCAGGGCCTCAGAATAATCACACAGGTTATTCTGCACCAGGGCAACCAAGGAGCATTCCCTGAAAACGCTGGTAGTGCCATAGCAGAGCGCAGCACCTGGGAAATAAAAGTAACTCAGCATTGGCTTTGTGGTCACATTTGAGCCATCCACTGGCTTAAGCCTGTTGTGAAAACTTGCCTTGCATACCAGTCTGAAACAGGACATTGGGGATGAGGTTTTCTGGTAGGAGCAGAAAGATGTGGGCTGCCTAGGAAAAGCAAGGGTGGTGCATTTGTCCATCTCTCCCAATGGTTTCCATTAATGACAATATTCAAGATATGTGAGTTTCATCCGTTTTCCAACTGGTCTGAAAGAGTGCTGTTGCTTTAATAAATCAACTTCTTTACAAGATATAATCACTGGTCATTTTTCAGCCTGCTTCTGTGTGTCAAGAAGCAAGACCAGTAGAGCAATACAAATATGAAATATAGTGGGGAAGAACAGAGATGTGATAATGAAACTGCCAACAAATAGCAAAGTGTTTTATTGAGCACAGGTGAAGGCCTTCCTATGAGATAATCTTTGATGAAAGGAGAGGAAGAGAAAATGTCAGCATTCTATCATGCAAAGAAGGCAGCTGGCTGCAAGGTGCAAATCTGGCAGGGCATCATTCCTTCATGGGCCTTTCCTCCGTGGTTTGGGAGAATCCCTTTAGGGATACTGCTTTTTTAGGAGAATGGGAAGAACCTTGTTTGCAGGACATTGACGAAATATAGCTGTGCTTTACTGTCTTGAATCATGCTTAGTTTAAGTAGCTCCTGGGGAAAAAATGCAGTGGAAGCAGTGGGCGTCCAGCCTCGCTCCTGGGTGTGTGGGGCTCCTCCTCAGAGCTGGAGTGGGGCACCATGGCCTTGACCTGCCAGCCAGCACGCCAGCTTGGCACTGCCTAACCCATGCTTTGTAGCAAAAAGGCAAATAAAAAAGACAAATCAAACCTCAATGGGGTGCTGTGGAAGAGGACTAAAGTACCTCTGTTGATTCAAGTCTTCTCTTGCCATGTTGTTTGGTATTGCCCAGGCTGGGTTTAAGGACTATCCTGCTGTGAATGAGTCCCATCAATGGGCTCTTGACAATTTTCTCATCTCACAGATACCTGCATTAACCTTTTCTGGCATCTCTGGTGTGAACTGCCCTAAGTAAATGGCAGTTTTTTCTTATATTCATTCAGGTGCTAGTGCCTCATTATGAAAAGGTCTTAAATAAAAGTGTCTCGATCCCAACCTCCCAGCTACCACACAAACCTCTGCTCTGCATGCTTGTGGTTGTAGAAGTGGCATACGAGGAAATAAAGCCATTTATTTTGCTCCTGTCAAAATAAATGTGTAATTTATCATATTTGCCCCTCTGCCAGATTGCTCTGAAATCTCAGACGAGAATCAGAAAGGCTACAAGTGTCTTTTAAAATTACACTGTTCTGTGCTCTGCAGGCTGCAAGATTGTTTTGTTTGTTAAAACAATTTCTAATTTATGTTTTTACAAAGCTTGAGGAGCCAGGCTGTTCCCTGCACTCTGAGAGACCATTGAGTTAAAACAAAGTAGAGTGATTTGTCTTGCCTCCATTTAGCTGTAATGATTATTAAGTGGTTTATCTATGTGGAGAAAAGTTACTCAGCTAGATTACATCCAAGCTGAATTACATCCCATTCCAGATGGAGTATGTTTTTTAGAACAGTAAATCTTGAGGAGGGTGGATAAGAACGGCAACGCGCCTTTCTGAGCTGGAACGCAGCTCCTCTGCCTCTCACGGAGATAATGTGGGGAGCTAGGTCCAATTAGTTTTTCCAAGGCTTTGTAAAGAAACGAGACTTCAGGTTTTACGGCTCTGTGAACCATTTAGCTTATAGAATTTACATGGTGCAAGTGAGTGATGGCTGACGGTGATTGCAGTTTTCACCCGTTTTGCTGTCGTGGGTAGCAGCCTGGCAGGGTGCACTGCTGCCTCTCTCCCCGACTTCCTCTTCTGTGTGATGGCTGCCACAGGGAGGGTGCTGAGTGGGATGTGAAATGTTTTGATGAGAAATTTTGTTCCCTCTGGTGCCATCTGGTCCACGAAGGCACCCACTGCTCGTGCAGCTGATTCTTAAGGGGTAACTTAAGGCCCCAAGGGATAACTAGAGGAGGATGTTGGCCCCGATGGCATCCCAGGCAGCACTGAGTGCCAGAGAAAAAAGAGTGCCAGAGAGCTTATCCTTGACCATGTGTCCTTGACCACCATACTTGTCTGGTCACCAGCAGGGCACTAGCAGGTGTGAGTAGACTCAAAATCCGTTTGAGTCCAATCCATGAGGTGTGGCTAGGTGGGTGGGCTGGGGGTGTGCCCCAGTACCTGGTCTGGGAGCTGCTTGAGCCACTGGGAAGAGTGCTTTTAGGCTGGTGAAGGTGGAACTCACAGCTAGCAGCAGGCTTTGACACAGCAGTGAGGACTGTTTGTTTGATTTCTAATGAAAAGGGATATGAGGGTCTGATCAGTCAGTGATCCAGCTCTGCTCCCTCTCCTGGATGGGTCAGTGAGGCTGTCCTTGTCTCCTGGCTCTGGGGGAGGCAGGAGAGGGTGAAAACTCACTGATAGAAACAAGGTCAGAAGCAGAAAAATCTTGGGAATGTGTTTCTTGATATAACGTGGGTGAAACCTAGCCTGGGGTTTCACTGCTTAGCCTGGCAGTGTTACTGCCTGCTGTTGTGAGAGTTATGAGCTTTCTTAGAAATGAGATCAAGATGCAAATGGTTCATCTGGCACCTGCCTCAACACAGGCATGTCCAGAAGATGGAGGTGATTTGTCTCTGAGGGCATAGCAAGGATTGGGATGGCTCTGAGCACTGTTTCACAGCCTTTTCCTAAGGTGGAGCATCTTCTGTTGACAAAATGGCTTTATTTTTTTTCCTGTTTTTTTATTATATATATTTTATGTTACCATAGGGTGTTTTCTGGCTGAGGTCAGACATCAAACATGCTTTGGAGTTGAACAGTAGCATCTGAAGAATTTTAGCAGTTCTCAGGACCAGGCTCAGGTCAGGCTTTCAAGACCAGTGGTATACACTGGCTCCCGAGGATGCTGGGCTTGCCTTCCCAAGGAGTACCCTTTTTTTTTTGGTAAGGGGTATGAAACCACAGAGAGGAAATAATTTTCTATTTCCTTTTCTTGGACAGTCATGCTTTATTCTTTTCATCAACCAGTCAGTCAGTCCTGGTAGCATTCAGGGCCTGAACATGACAGCTTCTGCGTCACCATTCATCCACTTAACCTAAATTTCTTGTAGCTGCTATTACAATGAGGGTACTGGTGGAGCTGGAATGCAGGTGGGTAGGACACCTTATCTGGCCAGATCTATCAGTGGAAGCTGTTATATTCAGCACACAGCCAGTAGTATCTGTTTGTTGTCAGACAGAGATTGAGACTGGTCTTGGAGCTGTTTAGCCAAATGGGTCTTATTGTACTGAATTTAGGGGTAAGTTAACAAAGTGTGATGGCTCGGGGCACAAAGGAGGTCAGATCAAAGAATCCATGGTCCTTCTGACTTTAACAATCTCAAACTCCCCTTGCACCCTGCTGGAGGACAGGTTCATTACTAATTCAGCAAGTTCTTCAAGGTGATCCTGAAATCTTGCTGCATTCAGCACCGATCTACTGCAGCATTCTATGTGCCACCTTTAGATATGCATGGCTAATGCTGTGGTGCACCAGGCCTTCACAGGGAAAGTTTTTTAGATTGATTCCGTAACCCACTTGGTTTGTTCTCTTCTCCTCTGACCTGGAGACTCCCCCGTGTTAGGGTGGTTGTTGGGCCGAGTTTGTGGTTCCTGCAGCTCAAGCCGACGCTGCTGTGAACCTTGTTGCCACTTAAGCTGTTCACTGAACTTACATAGCTTCCTACAGTGTCTTCTTAACCTTTCTCATGAGGACTTGTTTGGATTTCCTGGGTTTGAACAAAGCATAATCCAGTCAAAAAATAGAGCATTTTCCTTCTGAGAGTGTGCTTTAGATGGGCACTTGACTTGGATCCACCCTGCTGCTCCTTTGTGTGGTTTGGCACTGGTCTATGGTAGCACTTTTTGAGCATATTCCAGCTTTTCCCTTGAGCGGCCAAAGCGGTCTCAGGGATTAGCTGTAGTTTCCCTGCTAGCCCTGCTGCTGAGCTGCCCCCAGAGTGGCCAGGAGGAGATTCAGGCTTGGTGCCGAGTGCGTTTGGCAGCCCCTGGCAAGGGCAGAGAGAAGCTGTTCAGCACAGAGCCAGCCCGAACCTCACACGTGTGCGTGGCTGAGTGTTCCTGTGCCAGAGCTGCAGCCAGAGGTGCCTGCTCTCCATGGGGGGCTGATCCCAAAGGGTGCTGGCCATTGCAGCACACACCCACTGGCACCGGCGCCCTTGTCTTAACACCTGGTTCCTTGCCAACTCACGCTCAGCAAGAAGTCCTGGGGTTGAACAGTGGCTTCTGCAGTCATGCCATAATAAATGAGATGAGTGAAATGATAATTTTGCACTTTGCAGAGCCCCTTTAGAAGTGTGGAAAATGTTTGGGGTTTTTCATATACTTATGTTGCAAAACTTCTCCTCCTGCTGTAACAGCTCATGGTCTCTACTACTCAAATTACAAGTGAAGGAGAAATTTTGCAAGGATCCAGTTGTATGGGAGGAACTCATCAAAATGTAATGAAAATGGAGAAAAGGTTTTTCCCAGTTTCCTTTATTTTCTTCCCTGTGAAATTTTCAAATGTGCTTCTTCAAAGCATGGTTCAAAACAAAAGCCAGATGCTTTGGAGAGCAATAAGCCACCCACAGAGCTCTCCAGTGACTTATCTTCTATGCCAGGCCACCCTGTGTGGTGTTGCTCTCTTACTGCAATGGTAAATCAGCCATTGCATTCCTTCAGGTCGAATATTACCATTTGATGTGAGAGTATTCCGTATTTTATTGTCCTAGTGTTTTTCTGGTTAGTGTCACGTGCTTCCACTAGAAAAAACAGATGTCCTGGGTAGGCGCTTGTTGTGTGTGTCAGGCTGTGTGCATGCTGCAGCTCTGTGGCCTTGCTGAATACACTTCTCCCCCTCTTACAGTGCTGGGAGTTGTGGCGCTGACCTCTGAGAGCTGTGCCAACAGCTTGGTTTTGTGAGTTTCTCAGTTGCTTTTGAAAGAAAAAGGCACGTGTCTGGAGGGGTTGTTTATTCAAACCTAAAAGGAAACATCTTGTTCTGTTGTGGAGTATTTTGGTGCATTCTGGATGAATGAGAATAGCTTTCAAAACCAGGAAATTACTTTTATAAAAGTACAAAATGCAGTGTTTTAACTTCACTTTCCTTCTGTATTACCCACCCCTCAAACTGGCATTGATGCAGATTCACAGAAGATACTGCTTTAGCTGAATCTCAGATTTTTAGTGAGAAAACCTTTGACAGAGTCCCTCTCACCCTGTACACTTAGGGTTTTATTCATTAAGTCTTTCCCAAACGTGCCTTCCACAGAGTGGGGAAACGTATTGCTGTCTGACAGTACTTGCCTGTACCACAAGAAGCTTAAATGTGTTTCTTTTTTTCTTTTTTCCTAAAGATTCATCTTCCAACTATATCAGGCAACTTGAAACAAAAGTGAAACTGCTGGAGGATGACAACAAGCTTCTTTCCCAGGTAGGTTTTATGATAGATAATAGATACTAGTGTGGCTCAGTTCTCCTGTTTCTGTACGGTTGTGTCTGACTGCCCATTTTAATGCACATTGGCTTTTGGTAAACATCCTGCCCAGGAAGAACACAATTCATATTAATCCCATACAGATAGAATTTGGTCTTCTTTTGTTAAAGTGAAAAACAGTAGGGAAAAAATAGTGAATCCTCTGTTAGTATGTGTGGGTGTTTCAGAGATGCATTAATGCCTCCCTGCAGAACTCCTTCACCCACCTCTGCTCCTGGGGATGCTCTTAGAGTCCAGCTCTGCCTGTGTCCTTGCTGTAGGATTTTGTCCTGCTTGCCCATTTACTTTGACTTTTATCTTGTTGAAAGAACAGACTGTTGTCAAAGGACAGCCTTGGGAATAGTTGTGTGTGGTGCAGGATCGCAGCTTTTATTTGAGATCTTGCTTAAATCTGAACAGACTCTCTAAAGGGGCACTTTTTGCTTGCATCTCCCTTTCAAAGTCTACTCCACGTGCCACTGTGCTTTTGATCACTCATGATGCTTACCTGTCTTTATATAGCAATGTCGAGCAGTGAGAAGAGAACAGCCATTCTGTCTGGTATGTCCTCTGGATCCCCTGTAAAACACAGCAGTTGGTGTAAACAGGGGCAGCTCTGCTGCATTCCGTGAGGCACTGTCTATTTAAACCATTAGAAAAGTTACCCTTTTTTTCCTGTTCTTTGCACCCTTTCACTATTTTTATGTTCTACCTTCATGGTATTTTAGAAGTTTTTTTTCCATATTTCTCTTCTTACTTCAAGCACCATGTTTCAAAGTAATTTTGTTCCAGATTGTTCCCAATTATAAGGACTGGAAATGAAAAAGGCCTTGTAATTTTTTTTTTTTAAATGCCTTTTTGCCAGTTTATGTTGCGCTGTTCTTTGCATTTCACCAAATCGGAGAATAGACTGTTCCAGGATCACATTTCTGAAACATTCTCATTTAAAAGAAACAAACAAAAATAATAAAGAACTCAATGCTTTCTGAAATGTCAATAAAATAATCTTGTCTAATGTTAATTTTTCTAAAATACGTATTTTGACCTGATTCTCAGCTTTTTAAGAGATTATTCCTTTCTCCCAGCATATTCATTAGCCTTACTAGCCTTGAAAAAAACTCATGGGGCACCAAAGGGTTAAACCCCAAAAGAGTGCTCAACTCAACAGCTTTGGAGCTGCTTCATGTATTAATTGATTGCTAATGTGATTTTAACTCCCCCTGTCTTTCTCCCAAACTGAGACTGAGCTGGTGTCTGGTGGCAGTCGAAACGCCGCCACTGTTTAATTGGAGCTATTGATGGGCAGATGGTCTGCCCCTGGACAGTTGGGATGTGCATGGATTCGGGATGGGCTCGATGTGCCCTTGGCCTAGCTTTGTCCTGCCACAGCCAAGCACATTACTCTGTCAGATCTGCCTTAGGAGGTCAAGAAAATGTTGGTAATTAATGGTGAAAATGAACGGGGTCTGCATAGCTGCATGGGCTCATTGCATTGGGAAGATGATTAACCCAGTTAATTTTGGATTGTGCAGGGCTGCTTCAGGCTCATGAGTCAACCCTTCACCTAGTGCTGCCCTGGATGTGAAGGCTGTGCTTTTTCCTCTACTGTCCTCAGGTGTCATCACCCTTTGCACTGTGTTATTACAAATATTTGAATCCAGGAGGGAAGGAAATTACCTTAAAATAGCTCTGTGTTCTGGGGAAGGCCAGCCACCTCCCCAGTGGCAGCAGGCACTGATGCCAGCCTGGCTGTGATTTGCCGTGCAGCCCCTGTGTGATGTCTCAGTGGCCCTCCAAAAAGACCAGGATCCAACTTCTGTTAGATCACATTCAGGAAATTATTTTTTATAAGCAGGGACCCAGCTTTCCTTAGGGCAACAGGACTGTTGAAGCTACCATGGGTTGGCTGAACTCCCTGGGAGCTGAGCTGCATCACCTCCAGTCTGTCATGTTACACACCCAGATCTGGATTTTCTTCTCTTTTAATGAGAAAGATTAGGAAAAATCTGTATAGACACAAACTCACATGCATATGTACATATAGCTCCCAGCACTTTCCCAAAAAGTATAATCCACTTTCTGTGTTTTTACTTGCTTTGTCTGATTAGAAAGGGTTTAGCTGTTACCATGCGGATCTTGGGATAAGAATCTAGTCAGAAAGGATCCTGGCAAACTTTCTTCTGTTTTGAAAGTTGCCAGGTGATCCTGGCTGTTTGAACTCCGCAGTGCCAAACTGGCTTGTCAACACCAAAGTCACATTTTAACTCAGCTTGGCTTCCTCCCTGGGAGTATTGACTTTGCAATAATATTTGCAGCCTGGTGTCAAGAAGTTCTATCACCAGCGTGCTGAGGAGCGATGAAACCTGACGTCTTAAGTAACGAACAGTGCCTGTGCATTAAGGGATTAACAAATCAGGGGTGGTTATGGAAGTCTTCCTGGCTTCCTTCCAACCGCTAAACATAGAGCTGAAATAGTACTTCATCCAGAGAAACCTGAGGAGGCCGGTGCTGCAAAGGATATTTGCAAGCTTTATGGCTGGGTTTATATTCCAGTGGCCAGTGACACAATACCCTTTTGCTGGCTGGTGCATCCTGAGTGAGATTTGTTGCTTTATCTTCTTTAGCACCTCTGGAATGAAGTTATGCTGAGAGGTGGTGTCTTTGTAACCCCTTCTGGAATCAAGTTGGTGCAGTGGATCCCGAGCTTGCACTTTTTCTCCTGCTTCCCAACATATCCTTTCTCTATAAGCACTTTAGAAGAAAGCCTGAGTGGGACAGGCAAAAGCTCCTCAGCCTGTGCCTGGCAGCTGCTCTGCACTGTACATGTCACCTGCAGTACAGGTGTGCTGGGTTTTACAGTTCTGTTTTTCTAGTGAGTTATTTGAACAGGTTAATGGAGAGAGCTTTTCTTACTCTTGGAGATCAAGAAATACCATCTCACAAGCCACACTGCAGTGGGAGGAAAAGAAATAGAGATAAGGTTGTTGCCATGATAGCCATATATGTGGCATTTTTTGTTGTTGTTTTGACTTCTTTTGCTTTTAAGGGAAGGACATGATGTGTATTTCCAGTTGGAAAATGATATGCTTTTGGCATTGCTAACCCATCGGTACTCATCACTCTCTCCATTTTCCTTTCTCTGAGGAGGAACAACTCTAGTTTTTACTTTGTTTTGATGCAGTTTATGCTGTGATGTTTTGTTGGCATAGACATGTCCACTAGCAGGTCATTCTCTGGGATGACATCGCTGTGCTGTCAAGATCTCTGGCAGCAGTTCTGGCAACCCACAACTTTTGTTGCCCTGGTTTGTATTGTGTGGGGAGAGGTTGTAGCAAATGCCGCTACCAGAAGAGATCACTCAGTCCTGCTCTCCGGGGCTGGTAGGTGTCTGTGGTGTAGCCACAGTGGCAAAGACCCCACAAAGCCCAGTGGGGATGGTGTGTGGGCCTTTCTCACAGGTGTAGCTGGTTTCTGGAGGTTAGTTGTGGTGTAAAGAAGATGAATGAAAGCTCTGAGAAATGTTGGGTGTTGGTTTTGGAGAGCTACACGGGCATTCCTTCTGTAGTCTCACATTCTCCAGGGAAGAATTGCACTCGGCCCTGCTGTGTGCATGCATTTGGTCTGTGAAACGTCACGTGGGTGAAGTCTTGATTTTCCCTTGTGTCATTGTGGGAAATGCCCAGAAGAGCTGGTCTTAGCCTTTCTTTAGTGGTGTCTGGTTGACTAGGCAAGGGTACTTTCTATATTGCTAAGATATAATCCCTGAGGTGGGAGACCATATTTGTTTTCCGTTCCTCTGAGCTAGAAGTGTCCAAGCACAAAAGAGACTCCTTAAGCCACTTCATGCTGCCCCTTGAACAAAAAGGAATTTTTAGTTACACACTTTTCCCTTTAGGTCAGTGAGACCTGTATTTACAACATTTATGAGCTCCAAAGGTCAGTTCTGGGTAGTTTCATAACAAATGCATACATTTTCGAAATAATAAGGATAACAAACTTCTGGCCATTCTTTCACATTATTTTGCATTTTCGGCTCATTCTGTACGCACACAAGGATTGAACACTTTTAGCTAAAATTGAAGTTTATGGGCTGTGTAGACTCATCACTTTTCTCTCTCCTTGTGACTAAGTACTGTGCACCATGGGTGGCTGTCAGGACTCCTTTTGGTTTATAGCCTCTGCTGAGCTGTGTCTACCTTTTCCCTTGAGAGCAGGAATGCCAGAGGCACTTTTCTGTTCAGAGATGCTCAGGGCACATTACACACCTTTATTTCAAGAAGCCCAGCTTTTAACAAAGCAGATGCATTGGGCATCTGCTGAGGCTCTAAGTAACTGGACGTTTGACAGTGAAGTCCTGGTGTCTCCTTCACAGAAAATTTCAAGTCCCCTGGTGCAGAGCAGAAACAAACAAAAATTTCTTCGCTAGGGAGTGACAGACAGCCCTTGAGATTTATGGGGAACATAAGAATATTTAATTAAAATTGCCAAATAGACTTGAGTAGCACCAGCACTTCACAGGAGTTCAGCCTGCTAGCTGCCTGGGATTTAGAGTATCCTTGGAAGATCTTTAGAGCATCCCTGGAAGTTCCTGAAATCTGTTCTTAGTCTTACTTTTAAGAAACTGCATGCTTTTCCTGAACTAGAAGAATTAAAAGCTTTAGAGTTAATAAAATGATAGTAGTCAATGTAACTGTAACACTGCTATTAAAACAGAGCTGAGGTGTTTGAGCAAGGAACTTCCATGGTCACAGCATCTGCAGGCTGCCACAATTCTTAGGCAAATGGGATCTTGGCACAACCATGCACTCAGCAGGCAGTTTCCAGCATATTGTTCTTAAAACAAGGGGGCAGTCTGGACTCCAGGGCCGAAAAGAACCTGACAATCCTTAGTACTGCAAAGAACAAAGATGTAAATGCTCTTCAGTGGAGAGCCTGATCTCTTCCTCCTGAGGAGGAGGAAGAGAAATTGCCCACAGCTTGCTGGCTGGCTTCAGGAGAGTCAGAGTGCAATTTCCTCTGTTGTTTTATTATCAGCCACTTCTGTGCCAAGTCTGCCATTAACAGTTCCTGCTTGTAGAGCTGCCTCTCGGCTCTCAGAGTTGCTTTAAGGTCTTAGCATTTGGGCCTCTCCGTGAATTGGCTCTGGAGGTTTGTCTGAGGCCATGGCTTATGCCAGGAGCCCTGCACACGCTCACCACGACAGGAACAAAATTACAAACCTGTCTGATTTCCCCAAAGCCTACCTATTGTTTATGTGTGAGGAGAATAAATATAATTGCTTTAATTTAAGGTCTCACAAGGGAAATTGGATTGGTTTTTTTTTTTGTAATACAGAGCAACTCATACATGAAAGCTTTCCAGGCAGTTGGTCTCCATTTAAATTCAGAATACTGAAGGGACGTGCCCTCAGTTACTCTGTTACCATTTTTAGGCAGTGTTTCAATGTTTAGCTGCATATTATTTTTAAGTGATAAAAAAGGAGATTCGTATTTGGGGTCACATCCAAATATTCCTTTCAAGTCAATGGTGAGAATTTCTACAGGACTCCATGCATTTTGGAGTACAACTCTTGAAGAAACAGATTTTCATGAGACCTTCTCTCTTGAGACCAAAACTTTGATATAGTTTTGAGAATGCACTGTATTGCTTACATGTGTAAATGCAAAATATGATAACAGAATTCCTCAAATGTTGCTTCGTTAGTTGTAGAAGCAGAATCTTAAAAAAAAACCCATAGCATGCAAAACCAATCAATGTCCAAGTGTTTTCCCTTTCACCTCCTTCTTTTATGAATTACAATGACAACACTGATCTGACCAATTTGTTATCCAATAAGTTGACTTGAGATGTAAGTAACAATATGTACTTACTGAGTAAAATGTTTTTCCTCCCCAAATATGAAATGCATGGTTTTATAGGAGCAGTTCAAAATATCTTCAAGCCCTCTAAGACAGTGGAGTTCCTTCTGTTTCCTTTGGACATCAGGGGTTTGAGCTGCTACCTACCAAAATAAATATTCTCTCGCATTCATGCACTTCTAAAATGCATGATAGGTGACAGAAATGAGCTTTTGCAACTTGTAAGGAAATCTGGGTGGTGTACTTTGTCTTCTGGGTATTGTCACCTCTGGTATCCAGGGATTTCACAAGAATGTAAATAGAGTTCTGATGCAGTACGTCACACACACACAAACACACACTCACACTTTAGAGTTGCCATCAGAAGGCATGAACTAAAACTCTTGCTTTATTTGAAAGTCTGACTCCATATATAGTATATCTACAAAGGCCAGGGATCGGGGGAGAAGGTTGACACCTCTCCCTGTCCCGTTGGTCAAGACAACTGTCCATCAGCTGTCCATATCTCTAAGACAAAGAATGTAAACTACCTTGAAACTACACAATAACATTGGCTGTGTTTACACACCAGAGCATGAGAAAGCACCCAAAACATGAAACTGTGAAACAGAAGAGAAGGCTGAAAAAATCAGGGCGACAGAGTTCCCTGAAAACTAGGAAATGTAATTCAAAAGATCTGGATTCAGAAGTCAACCAACAGATAGACAGAGCTAATATATATATATTAGCAGATACATTGAGCTAATTGAGTCTTACAAATTTGAGACCATCCTATAATTTCTTGCAACTTAAAATTTTGGAAGGGCTGGAGCTGAATTTCAGTGTTTGAGTGTGTGTGAGATGCACACATGCAAAGCTGTGTCATGCCCCATTTGTTTCTGTTGTGGGTAAGCAAGAACACTGGGTTTAATGAGGCTCAGTTTAACCTCCAGCTGTGAAATACAGGATTAGTCATATCCTGTGCTTAACCAGCTTTGTAATAATTTCACTATATTCCACTTTTTTTCTCTGTATGAGGACAGGGCCAGGGAAAAAGCTCTTAATTGCAGTTAGATCAGGCTATGAAGAAGCAGCTTTTTGTGTCTTAGAAACATGTGGAGAGGTTCAAAGTACCTGGAGTCTCAGTGATCCGTCCATCTGAGAAGTACTGAAAAATGTCTTGAGGGAAACTATGCAATAACTGCAGAGGCTTAAAACCAGATTTTTCAATGAGTAAAATGCCAAATTCTAGCCCAGATCAAGAAAAATTCAGAGTCTGACATCTGAAAACAACTTGGGCAACAATGGGAAAGATGTTAATCATTCATCGCTTTGAGGGGAAAAAAAAAGCCTCTTTATTCAAAACTGTTAAGTTTGTTACAAGGTTTTCAGTTTTGTTTTGTTTTTCATGAAGCAAAAAATGGAAATATAAATCTTTATAAGAGACTTTTAAAGAATATTCAGATTATCAAAAAAAAAAAAANAAAAAAAAAAAAAGACTGCCAGTAATTGATTCTCCCTGACTGCTTCTGCTTGAGTCCCAGTTCAGCAGAAAGCTTGGAACATCTGCGTGGTCCTCCCAAGGAGAGGGACTTGGGTGCCCAGCAGAGCCCTCAGTCACCTGGTACCCAGCATGAGCTAAATCCTGCAAGGGACCTTTGCTGCTTTATCAGGAGAGGTTTCAGGTCTTTATTTTTCTCATTCCTGACAACTCTGTTGTTCTATGGGATGTGGGGAGTGCCTTGAGGGCAGCCCAGCAGTGTTGTGGCTGCAGTTTTGGGAGGAGGTGCAGTGGTTCCCTTTTGCCTCCTTGCCTGGAGTGCAGTTGACAGGGGAAAATGAAAGGTGACTCCAGGGGATGGTCCAGACCTGTGCTTGATATCCATATCAACATCTACTTCCCTGGAGGAACTGGGGCAGCATTCTGTAGTATCTCCACTGACACCCCTAGTAAAGACACTGATTTTGGTTCTAATTAGCCATGATGGGCTCTATTAGTCTGTGACTGAAACTCGTGGCATGCAAGCCACAGACCGGCTTGGGCTGCACAGAATGCCAATGGCTATAGCTCCATTTGGCTTTGTTAACTATTGAGCTGCATTTCTATTAGGGTTATGGGCTGTGGTACTTGAATCTCTCAGCCATGCCAGCTCATATTTCCTCTTGAGCAAAACCTGCCAGTTGTGTGATTATAATTATATACTGCAATTTGATTTGAACTGATTATCTGAGTCTCCTGTGAGTTATGGGCTTGATCTTTCTCTGCAGATCTAAAACAAGAGGACAAAAATACAGACATTCTTGAATATTAACAGTGTACTAAAGTTCCCTACCCTCAGTTGCTACAGAGAATGGAGAGGTTTGAAACCTGCACTGCTTTTATACTCTGTACCCCATTGAGATACTTATAAAAGTCTTTTTCCAAGAGTGATTTTACACAGTAAAATCTGCTAAGCTTCTTACTGTCTCCTGCCTTTCCCAAAGTTGTTAGCTGCCCCAACAATAGGGAATTCCAGCTGTCACCAATGCAACCAGGTGAAATCTGGTTGCCCCTCCAGCTTCTATGAACACAGATCATGATGTGAGGGAAAAGTCAACGCCTAGGCAGAAGTGGGGATCTTTATCCCTGTGTTACATTTGTAAATGGCCGAGATCCAGCCATGGCACAATCCCAAATGCATTTCCAATTCTACATGAACTACTAAAATGGATTTACTGATGGAACTGGCTGAGGCTGTGCTTGTGACCTCCTGGCTGAATACTGAAGAGGGAATCAGGAGAATAGGTGTCTTGACAGACCCTTATCCTCTAAAGCCTTTGTCATCAGTTCAAGTGATCCCCAGATGTGCTGCACATACAACAGGGATATGAACCAGTGCAAAGGAATTTAATCTCTCCTGTTACAGAAAGCTCATATTATTGCATGACATGGAAGATGTTAAATAGTTTTAATCTCATCCCTTTTTTTTTGCCTAATTTGCAGAGTCCTTTCAAAATCAAATACGTTGATTTTTTATTGCACTCTCATGCGTGTGATTTCAAACTTGCCTGATAAATCCTCCTGAAGCTAATGGGACTCTTCACATATACTTAAAGTCACATATGTGCTTTGCTGAGCTTATTTTTGCTTGAATATGTCTTGTAGTGATAACTGCAATTACTGAACCTTAATTCAATTATTAGCTAGCTTCACGCAGTGAAATTGCCCATCCCTCAGATTCCTGGTGCATGAGACACTAAAACACGGATTAATGAGATAAGGGGGAAATGTTTGTGCAAGCTCGTGTGGTAGGGGATGTTCTCTGGGGCACAAGGCTGCCTGACAGGGCCAAGCACTTTTGGTGCTGAGGGCACAACAAACAGGGGCCATTGCCCTGATGCCCCTGTGAGAGCTGTGAAAGGCAGGTGCTTTGCACCTCCTGCACGTGATTTGAGATGTCTTCCTGCTTTGCTTTAGCTCAGCAAAATGTCACTGCCCTGCTGTGATACCCAAGGCTACCTTGGGCCAGGTTGTTGTTACAGAGCTGTGTGCTCTGACTGTGCCATTGACCTCTGCAGGTGTGGTAAAATGCCTGTAGCTGTGAGGAAGAGTAAGGTGATCAAGCTTTATTAACTCATTGCGGGGATCACCATGCTCTGAGTCTGGATAAGGTATTAATGTTTGTGCAGATGGATTCTGCAAGGCTTCATTCATGAATATAGGGAAAGGGGTTAAAGTTCAAATAATGATCTTATCTTACCAAGTGCTGCGTATAAGACCATTTGATCATCTGTGGTAAAGATACAGTTTTTTTCAAGATCATAAAATAACTTTATTTCTGTTAAGTTTCCACAGGTATAATGTTCTCTTTTCCCTTCTAGCTGGCTGTCTGCAACAGCTTGCCATGAAATTTCAGTAAGGTAGAGAGAGCTAATGCATCCATGAGAAGCTTTTTGGAACTGGGGGGCTGCCTTTTAATACTGCTGCTAGTTATTTAGGGCTCTGATTACTTATTCTTTCACTTGCTAATGTTGGTGATTTCCATTTTTTAATCATCTGAGTGTATTACATATGCCACTAATTTATTTTTATTTTCGTCCTGTACTTCTGCAAAAGACATTGGTTAGTAATATCTGTGTTTTGGCCTAGTTCAAATCAATGCCATTTGCCTATGTGAAGAGAAGTGTGCACTTCCAGCTAAATTACTACAGGAAGTAACAGAAAAAGGTTTTGAACTAAACCTTCCATTTAATTACTCAGTTGCAAACAATGGGTTGTTGAGTGTCAAAACTGAGGCAGTTTCAATTACTGGAACAATTATGGTTTAAAGTATTGTTGCTGGTAGGTTAAGAATTTATATTACAATGACAGACAATAATCTATGTAATGGGCAGTGCAAGAGTCCATAAAGATGAAGGCAGCCTGACATAATAGGCTGAAATAAAACCTTCTGTGTTTTTTTTTTCCCTCTTCACAAACGTATATAATCAAAAGCCAAGGTCTCAACAGAGTTTTCCATCTAACATCCAAGATTTATGGGGTGAAACTAAAATCTGAAGTAAGAATGATTTTTTTTTTTTAAATATGGACTTTTTTTCCCCATTTAGAGAATTACCCAGATCATAAGCTGAAATCCTTATGGGCTTATATGGTCAGGGTGTGATGCCCTTGCCCTTATTGCTGAGAACCAAGTTCACTCTGATGGCTGAAGGAAATCCTGTGCTTTGTAAAAGGGGAGTTAGCCACTGAAAAATGGAAATTGAGTGTCTGTCAGAGGGTTGGGTGATGGTGTGGCATAATAATTTGTCCAAAGAAAATCTTCTGAACTGGTGTCAATATGTTCACTTGTCAATATTGAGTTCCTTGCCTTGCAGTATTCCTTTCCATCTAGTTGCATTTTGTGCTGTTACATAATTTCTTCTAAAGTTACGTTGAGAGTAGATATAATATTAATGCATTTAAGCTGTGTGGTGTGTAATCTGCTGTCTCTTGAGCTTAGTGCAAGTGGGTCTGCATTGTAGGAAAATGAAGGTGATTATTATAAACCCTCGGAAATGACGGCCCTTTGGGAAGTCTGCTGTCAGTGACTCGTATGCTTGATCTTCTGGACACATTTTGCTATCCCTTTATTCTCCCCAGAGGTAAACAAAAAGGGGCTCCCAACCTTCAATTTGGTGGTTTGTTTTGTGTTTTTTAAAATGACCTGTGAACCAGGAGAGAAAGTTTTCACAATGCAGGAGCTCAGAAATGAGTTACTAAGAGGTGAGGAGGGCTGTAGTCCTCAGGTGACTGCGGGCCTGTCCCCCCTTGCTCTGCCTGCAGCAGAAGGATGCGGGTCTCTGTCAGCCCTTTATCACATCTACCAAGGCTCCACGGGTGCCTGGGATATGCTCAGACACAGGATGCCCATGTTTAGGAACTCAAATTGCTCCCCAATGACCCCGCAGCCCATAGGGAGAAGGGAAGCTGTGACCCTTTGTGAAGGCTTCAGTATTTCCACAGGGCACAGGGTCAAACTGATCATTTATGATTAAATACTTTTTTTAACCTCTTTTCAGCCCTCATCTGTTACAACTTATGTGAAAAGAGAAAAAAGTGTTTTCAATTAAAGGCTACTTATGTAACGACCCTGTTTTGAATGCTAATTCATGAATTACTGGGAGCTGACAGTGCTGCTTTTTAATTTTCTTCAGTCACTTCAGAACATAATTCTAATTGAAATCGTTTTTTGCTAATCCTTCATAAATGCTGAGAACTTTCTCTCAAGTAAATTTCTGTCTTTCTGTATTTAATTTATGTTAAGAGCAGTCCATTTTGTTGCATCAAAGTATTTCAGAATTAAATATTTGTCTTCTTTTTTTCTCCCTTCTAGCAGAATTAACACTGAAGGGTAACAGAAAAGATAATTTGTCTGACTTGTCTCTAAGTTTTCAACACTTTATCTTCACAGTTGGTCCAACATGGCCACAGCACTGATCTGAGTTTACTGGACAGAAACGGAAAGGAAAATAAATGTTTCTTCATAGTGCTTTGACCCTAAAATACCACAAACACCATCCATCTTCTTGTGTTATTTGTGTTATTTTTCAATTGAATCACTCAGCACAGGGGGTCAAAAAGTCAGAGGCCACCATTTCTTCTCTTTGCTAGCAGGATAGAAAGCTTTGATAGGAACAAGTGTTTGCTGTTTTTTCATTGTTTTGTTTTGGCTTCTTTTTTTTAAATGTAATTTTAGTCTTTGGTAAACACCAAGACTTTAATTTCTATCTCAAGCATTTAAAATTATACATTATTTGTTATGAAAAATACTACTTTCCACCCACCAAATTGCTTCTGTAATCAAATTGCTTCTGTTTTCTATACAGAAAAAAAGTTGGGTTTGCAGTCTGTTTTTACTAAAAATCTTGATTTGTTGGCCCTACTCTTTTCTTGTTGGGAGGAGTAGGCCAAACTCCCTTCCCTGGTGGGAGGGACATGCCTGTGTCCAGTTGTTTCATAACAGGCTGACAAAGGTCTTGGGCTTTGGTTCCAAGAACAGTATCTTTGGGGGTCACTCTTAAGTCCTGCCTAGTTGCAAAATTTAATCAATAAATGTTATATCATTTTTTCTGAGTGTTGAAGCGTGATTGTGTGGGAATGACGGCTGCGGGGTGTCGGTGCTGGCAGTGTGTGGCACAGGTTTGTGCTCTGCAGGCTTGTCCCCATGCTCATCAGCTGGGGAGGGCAGGCAACACCGTGGAGAGAAGTGCTGAGTTGGACTGAGGGCAGGTCTTTTGTACTGCTGTGAAAGTCAGGACTCCTTCTTTTTTTTTTTTTTTTTTTTTTTTTTTTTCTATGGATAAAACTAGGGTTTGAAAAATATTCACAGTAAGAGAGCCAAGAGCCACTCTGGAGCAGTCAGTGGCCAGTTGTTGGTGTTTGCTGGGGACAAGTGTTTGAGTCTCTTGAGCTCTCACTTGGTCTTCTTTGCTCCGTCCCTCCTTCTGTCTCTGCTCCTTAGCTTAGGAAACATTTCCAACCAAAGTTCAATTAGGACTGCATGCTCCCACGGAGTTTTAGTTCAGATCAAAATGATTTAGCTGATAAATTCCTTGAAACTCCAGAAATGTGAAGTGATTTTACCTGAAGGATAATAAATTATAGATATGTTGCCCATTAGTTGAGATAATCTCCAGCAATGATGATGAACAGAGATGATCGGGGATTCTACTTTTAAAATGTCTTTCTGACTAGAAAAGCAATTTGGGATCCACTTACATCTCAGTAATGAAAATTGGATAAGGTAATAAGAGATTTCATTTTATGAGTGAATTGACAATGCAAATACCAGGATTTTTAATTTAGGTTTAAGTGGAGTAATGGCTACTCATTCTGATGCATCATTAGTCATATTGCTTTTTAATAAGGGATTCACTTTCTTTCCCTGGTTAGCTCTAACACTGATAGCAAAGCCCAAGGAATGTGCAAATGTTTAGGGAGATCTGTTGAATATGTGTCACTGCACCATTTTAATTTTAAAAAGGAAGAAAAAGCAGTTTTATTTCTGTGGTGAAAAACCACGCATCTGCTTTTAGTACAGGGAAGATAAATAGTGCAGAGCTGTGATCAGTAGCCTGTTTTAAAAAAAACACAAACAATTAAAGTAAGATACATTCCCAAATAACTTCTAGAAAATATAGAAGGAAAATTGCATTGAATGGAGGGCTCATGAAAGGGACTGGCTTTATGACAGACAATGGGAGGGAAAAGTTTACTCTGCCCATCTCTTACAGGGATGTCTTATAAATAGTGGCAGGTGAAGACTCTTTTTGCCCTAGCAAACCCGCTCTCTGCTCCAACCACCTCATTCCTCTTCTGGATAGATCTCTGCTCAGATTTTTATTTCTTAGATATCTTTTCTTTTTCTTGTCCTGTTTTTTTTTTCTCTTTTTCCTTTCTGTTCTTTAATAAAGAGCTTGTTTTGATGTTCACTGAACTCAGTGGGAATCTTTCCATCAAATTGAACGCATTAGGTCAGATTCATAATCAGCAGCCACTGAAACAACTGAACAATAGTTTTGTCACACACTAGTGCAGTCTTAAATGGGATTTACTTTAAAAAAAGCAATAGAACTAATCCATTATAAACACTTGTTAGAGCAGAGTTTTGACTGTATCTGTGTATTTACCAACACAATTTCAACCAATTTGAGCCGGATTGAAATTAATGCATACATTTTCTCTAGTCAGGAGCATAGGGCAGTTAATTAAATCCATTTAAACTAGCGTGTTTTTCGTGACAGCAGTGTGATACTGGGTGTTGTCTGGACTTGGGTTTGGTTGTCGTCCTTCCTTAGCTGGACAAAGCATTTTGCCTTTCTGTGAGGACAAGCTGTAATGTGATGAAACACACAGGGAATCCAATGTAGACCAACCCATTCGGATTTGGGGGCAAGACAGCAAGTTTCTGGGATGCAAACAAATGTTCACCAAATCTCTCTTTCTCAGGCCTGTTTCCATATATCTGGTGCCCCACCATCATGGGGCATCTTGCAGGTCTCAGTGTGGTTTGCAAAAGTCTGAGTAATCCATGGCCTCTGAACTGCTGAGGCAACACACGCTCCCCTGGAGCAGAGGCTTCAAGGAGATCTGCAATCTCTGGGGTCTCCAGCACAGAGAGACAACCTCACATTTTGGCTCTGCTGTCTTATGCTGCTTTTCCCTTGACCACGCAAGTGCTCCTTCATCACAGATGTCAGGGAGGAGTGCCTGAGCTCCTGAGCTGACAGCTGAAAGGAGTGGGTAGCAGAGTGTCAGGACCTGTCCAGGAGGTTGCTGTGTCCCCACACACACACAGGAGTGGAGAAGAGGTTGCACACAGCAGGGCCAGGGGAGCACAACCAGCCAAGGTGAAATCCTTTCAGAGTAACCACCAAGAGACATCACATGACTGGGGCACTGCCAGTAAACTAAGAGTCTTCTTATCTTCCTTTGTGACCTGCTAACCTTTCTTTGAAATTATATACCTCCCAAGAATAGTGGAAACTCAGTTTTGCGGCAGTCACTTTTCAGTTTCAGAAGGAGTTATCTCCTTCAGATCTCTCTCTCTCTCTCTGACTCTCTGTTGTGAAATGTGAAAGAAATACAGGCCACATCTTCTCTCTTTATAAATTCAGGGGAATCCCAGATATCTGATATGCTGAACTCATTCTGTATCACTTGATTCCATGTGAGACACAATAGTTCCAGCAGATTGGGTCATACAGGACTAGCATCCATTTCTCATTATGGCTTTCTTGAGAACTGCCCTTCTCTTCACAGCTTATAAAAGGAAAGCTGATAGGGTGAGGGATCCAGAATGGTTGTGAAAGCATTGCATCACTGTAGAAGTTTTAACCTAAGAAAACAACATTTTGAAATAAAACCAAAGCTGAATGTCAACTAAAACAGGCCATGTAGCTATGAGAAAGTATTTCTGACACTGATAGAAAATAATGTATCCACTCAGAGTGCATCAATTATTCTCTTTGAGCAGTAAATGGAAATGAACTTTCAATATTTCCAGAGATCTGTGCATGACAACAGTCCCCAAAGTCTCCATTATGTTCAGGCCTTTGGGTTACTGTGGGGCTTTTATATACAATTGAGTTGATTTATGAGATTTCCTGTTAAATTTTATTGCTCCAATGACTCTTCTTTGGTTCTTTTGAAGTAGAAAACATCATTTCTGCAGCAAATGCAAGTCGAAAGTCTTAATGGAGCATAAAAATCTGAAAGGTCGTGATTTTTTAGCTTTAAAATTGAGGACAGTGCACTGCTGGATACTCTTAGAAATATGAAAAGTTAATGAGGATGTTTATTAGTGATGAAGATAGAATCTTCTCCCAGAACTTTGATTTTGGCTACTTGTGTATTGGCTTTTTTTGGGTATGCTTTTATAAATGAGAAACACTTCTCACATCTCAAGATCACAGAGAGAGTTAAAAACACAAGGCAGAAACTTTGTCCCAGGGAGATAATTCAGTACTCCTAACACCCAGTGCTCCTTCCCCTGTGAGTGCAGATCATTGGTTGCATTTATCAGGTTTCTAGGGTTATATAGACTACTTTCATCTATTTGACCATATTCAAGACCTGTGAGTGCAAGCAAATTTGTAACCAAATAAGGAACTGTTCCTGTCAACACACATTTTGCAGGCTTATATGAATCATAGTAGCACTGTTTACAAACCTTAATCTAGAAAATGTCTCCTGGTATGGTTTTTTTGGGTGGGTTTTTTTTGTCAGGTTTCTTTGTGGGCTTTTTGCTGATTTTGATTTAATCTGAAGTCTTAAAAATATTTTAATGTACTTCTTAATGAATGTTTTTATTGAGCATGTACAAACTTAGGTAAAAAATGCCTTCCTGCTGTATCACTTTATGTAGCAGACCTTGAACAGCTCACCTCCAGCTGCTTGCAGGTGTTTTCTCTAGGACTGGACATGGAAAAAGCATTTTATTACAGTGTTCACTGCCACAGTTGGTGCGGGGAGAAGTAATGAGAACAGGTCAGGGGACATATGTGGTTATGGGAAAAGCCAGGACATCAGGAGGGGCACAGCTTTCATTCTTCTCATTGATGTGGACTGTCCTGTTTTCTGTTGTCTTTGCAGCAGTCCAGCACGGGGGACCTGAGGACTCTGAGGAAAGGATTGTCCCCATACCACTCTGAATCACAGCTCTCATCACTGCCACAGTACCAAGACGCCCTGCAAAACGTAAGAGACGTTTCCTGACATATACAGGCAGAGCCATGGGCTTCCCCAAAAGTGGGCATGGCTGGAGGGGGCAGGAGGATTACAGGGGAGCTCTCCCAAGTGATTGTTCACCCTGAAGCTGGTGTTGCAAACGTGCAGCTAAAACCTGCAGATGTTGGAAGTATGGGGAGCCTCTGGAATATTAATCTTTGACTGAATTTAGTTCATCAGCTTCCCAGCATGGGTTTTCAGTCAACTGACAGTCACTGTTGTGAATCTTTTAAAGCTAGGGTGAGCCTTGTTACACCTGCAGCTTCTTCTTGGTAAATGCCCTGTGCCTGCAGTAAAAAGCTGGTTATGGAGGAAGCTTGCCAGGTGTCTGGCAGTGCATGGACAAGGCTGTTTAGTGAGTAAGTTCTTAGGTTTTTCTATATCACAAATGAGGTTTATGTTTGCTAAGATTTGCCTACATTGCTTCTCAAACCACAGAAGACTCTTGACTAAAGCCTCTTGGATAAGATGGAATCTGTGCTGGTGTGCCAGGGCATCCATGATGCCAGGCATGGCTGAGGATCCTGAGCCCTGCCAGGTGTTTGCCCTCCAGATGTTTCCCTCACTTCTTGGGCCTCTGTGTTTGCATGGTGATGCTGTTTTCTAGATTACAGGAGGAGCATAGAAACAGTCAGAGTCCTAGTGAGAGTGGGCTGTGAGTGTTATGAATGTGAGCAAAATCCTGATGGCAGCACAGCTGGAGAACATCCCTACTCCACGTCTGGGACACTGGTCAGCAGAGCTGCAGGTCCTGTAGGACCAGCCATGTGTTGTCTGCTTGATTGGGAAATAGTCATTCTGTAGATTTAGTGTATCTCTTACAGTTGTAAAGAAGGGCACAATAATAATTTAACAAAGTTTGCATAAATGAAACTCAAGTATGGAAGCATATCCCTTTCCTATCCCTGCTAAATGGTAGGATGGATGGAGATGCTTCAAGCAAAAAAAAAAAAAGGAAGGTAAAACTGTCCAGGTGAATATTCACGTTTCTAACTTTGTGCCCCATGTATAAAGACAGGAGACTTTGTAGGGAGTGCAGAGACCCTTGCACCTGGAGATGTTTGTCTGGGGGTGCCAGCCTTACAGTTTTGGAGATTTTGCTTTGCTTCCCTGGTGCTCAGGCTTTTGATCCCCAGCTTTGTTCCTGGTTGGCAACAGTCAGCCTGCACTGGTTGCCACAGGGAGTGCTGCTACTCATGATTTTACGTTTATCTTGTCAGTGAAGCTGGGATATGTCCAGCAGCTCTCTGCAGAGGAGCTGTTCTGGGATGGGAGCTGGCAGGAGGGTTTTCTGCTTGAGCATTGGCCCCTGCAGCTCGCTGGGGCTGTATGAGCTGCTGGCAGATGGTCCTCCCTGTTGGAGCCCTTCCTGGCTACTTGTCCCAGTTTTCTCTCCTTCCTCAAGGAAGAGATGGCACCTGGCGTTTATGGAGAGGCCTGGGTGCTGTGTGACATTCGCTTTCATCTGTCACCCTAGCTGTGTTCTGTCTTCTTTGTGGGAAGTTGATAGAGAAAAAACAAAAACAGCTTTGGATCCAAGTCCACATTGTCTGAGATACTTATGTAGCCATTTATTTACTTATCCATACGGAAATCCCTTTGGTTTGTGGCTCAACATGATACACTGTTTTTTTGATGAAGGATGATGACCACAAATTCATGCAAATATCTTCGAATGACTTGAGCATGTCCAGAAGTGGACATTTAGGTGTACCAGAGTTTCTCTGTGGCTCTTTTTTTATAGACAGAAGGCACAAGTTTATAAGAAATCATTCTTCTTTGTGCCTGCACAAGCTTCATGTGGGTGAGTGATGGACAATTGGTGTCAGCTTCAAAGCTGTCACATCTGTTCAGGGTTTCATCATCAGCACTGCCTGTGCTACTCTTTGGGGAGTTCCTCAGCACATCCCTCACTGTCACACAGGTAACAAGCAGGCATCACTCCAGCTCTCCAGGGCTCTGACATACCCCAGTTAGACACAGCTGGGTGTTTCTGATGTGTCCTGGATCAGGGACACCAGTGCACACTCAAGATGCAGAAGCAAAAGACACTCACAGTTGCACTCTGTGCAATTGGGCTTCATGCACATGGGTATTTATAGATTTGCTCTGTAGTCTGCAGTGGTTACCAAATATCCAGGAACAGCAATCCTTGGGGTTAGTCTGGCCTACAAGACCCTGGCCTTTGCAAGGGAAGAAACTGATTACAGAGTGGTCAATCTTTCCAGCTCTGGGAACTTCCACCCAGCACCATTTCATGGTGTACCAGAGGTTCCCTGTGCCCTTTGGGAGGTGAGGGGGAGTGATTTCCTCTGGCTTGGACTCATGAGAGGAGGCGGCAATAAGCTGATGGGACCTAGCATTTCCCTGGAAGGAGACTAAGCTGGATAGGCTGGCTCCATTTTTCCCATTGCCAGCAGCCTCCAGAGCTCTCAGTCTCACGTAAGTTGATGTCCCAGGCATGAGAGCTGTCTTTGAGGTACCTGTAAGCTGTGCGCTGCTGAGGACTCCGTGGCCCACCTGGCATCTGGGTGTTGTGGCTTAACTGCAGCTGGCAACTGAACCCCACACAGCTGCTTGCTCACTCCCCCCCATCCAGGGGGGCATCCAAGACCCCTGCAGCACAGCTGAGGATGCAGTGGGGGCTGAGGCACAGCCCAGAGCTTGCACCTCTCTCTTTTCTTGGGCCTCTTCATGGGTGCTCTGGCTGCCATGTGGACACATGCTCCCTGCAGACTTTCCTGTGCCTGCCCACTGCCCTATGGCTGTGCCACGGGCCCCTCTCAGTGCCCAGGCATGAGAAGGGGACCTGAGGGCTGCTTATGGTCCTATGGATGAAGGTACCATCACCTTGAGAAGCTCATAAACCAGCTGCCTGGAGAAAACATTTATCCACATTGGCAAAGAACATCATTAAACGTGAACCAGCTTGTTGCCAGCAGTCAGAGCTAGCCTGGCTGGCTTAAAGTCTGCTAGCAGTGTTCATGTGATTTATAATGGGAATCCTGCCTTTGGTGGAGTAACTGTAGAGATTTGTAATGGAAATACTAAGGCTCATGTGGGTGGAAAAGTGTGTGTGAAAACACCAGCAGGAATTCCAGAGGAAGGGATGCTTTGGCCTGTGCTGATGGCCAAAGATGTGACTGGCAGCAAACAAATGGGTAAACACCACAGGATGTGTGGTTTGTGTCAGGACTGGGAGGTCTGTGCTGTGATAAGGCCGCAGCACAGATGGCTCATCAGCAGAGGACTGGTTCCCTGATAACAGGAGAAATGTCACACCATGATTTTTCTTCCTGTGGTTCCAAGAGGAAGGAGTAGATAAGATGACCTAAGTGATGGAAAGGAGGCAACAGGCAGCAGCTTTCCTAGGGTTTTTGGAGGGTGAGTAAGCAAGATGCTGAGATCAAGATTAGCCTGTAATAACCACTGACCTCTAAGGCATGTGAACAAGGTATCCCAGAACCCATTTCTTTGCTGTCAATGAGGGGGGATGCCAGGGCTCTCATGAGGACTCGGTAGTGGGTGTCCCTTGTTTTCTCTGCCACACACAGTGACCTTGACCACCTTTTGGTGAACATGTGAATGTGTGTTTGTAGGTGTGTGAGTGACATGTTAGGTTAAAATAATCGTCACCTTCCCCTTCCTTAAGTTTTTGTACTGAGTTTGTGGCATTGCCTTGCTGAGGAGCAGGAGCTCCTGGTGCTTCCCCATCTGGGTGCAGGAGGATGTGTCTGCCTGTGCTGTAGGGGGTGACTGGAGACCATCCTGGGTCTGGAACGGGGAATCCCTGGGGAAAGTATCTGCAGATACACTCTGTGAGAGCTGAGACAAGCTCTCTCTTTTTGACAAGACGATGCTGATGGTGCCAGTACCGAGCTTTTATATATGCCCCTGGGGACTACAGTAAGTATCTTCAGACAAAAGTGAGATTTCTGTTAGAGTATTCAAACCTGCTTCTCTCAGGAGTGTGTATAGGCTACAGACCAGACTGGGGAGAAACAATTTCTTTTTCTCCTTTAAATCTATTCCAAAAACAACAAGGTCCATAGGAAAATGCAAAGTAGTAGTGCAGTTATGTATTGGACAGCACTCAACTTAGAGGGCTGCTGAGTCTCTGGCTTCCTGACACTGTTCCTGACTGTATTTTTCTCCAGTGCCCACTTCTTGAAGGATGCAAAGCCTGGGAGATAACTCTGGCAGCCTGGCTGCAGCACCAACCCCTTCCCTTGGTTCCCACCATGCTGTCACGACTCACGTTTTGTACCTCTGCCTTGCAGAGATACTTGGGGAAAGTGTATTTCATTTTGCCAGATGGCACACTTGCTATTACAAAAAGAAGCCCAAATGTTTATGGTCTGTAGGTGTAAATAGAAGTCATTAGATGGAGTGGGAAGGGATGATGCGTCCTTGGCTGAAGCGCTGGCTGTCTGCTGAGCCGGTGAGAGCAGTGGTGAGGAGTGATGTGAGGGCACAGAGTAGCTAAACTCCAGCCCCAGTGACAGTTCTGTCTGTCCCTTTTGGCTGAGAAGACAGTGGTCTCCATCCTGTTCAGTACAAGGGCTAAGGCAGAAGCAAAGCTAGAAGGCAACTTGGTATCTCTGCCTCAGCTCGCTGCAGAGGAAGGACAAAGCTGGCCCCTGAACGTACCTGGTGTAGGCAAGGAGATGTAACTGGACCAAGCCTGGTCTTGGGTCTCACTGGGGAAGCCAGAGCAAGTCTTGTAGTCCCTCCTCAGCCTGCATGGGAGTAAATCTATTCCTCTCAGGGAGAAGAACTGGATTAGCTTTGTAAAGCAAACCTGGCTTTTAAAATCAAGCTTGAAATGGCAAAAGATCACTACACTGTTCTCATTGTGATGTCCTGAAGATGCACCCAGAAGAGTCAGGGGAACTCTTGGGGCATTGGTTGCCCCTGCAGAGTCACCTGGTGCACGGGGGACCATAGTAGGGCCCCAGGGTTTCCCAGCACAGCACAGCGAGCCCTCCACTGCCAGCAAGGGACCCCCAGCCCTTCACAGTGCTACATGAAAGCCCTGGGCAGGGGCATCCCTGGCTGCCCAGTGCCTCTGGCATCCCCAGGACTGCATTTGCATCTTCAGCATCTCATTGCAGCCTCTCATAATGCCTTCAGCCCCTTCTGTTGCTTCAGAAGCCCGTCTTTTGCAGTGCCCTGATGGTGCCCTGCCTTCTCCTATCCCTGCACCCCTCCCCTGTAGCTGTTAGGTGAGCTGAGCACGGCTGGTGTGTGTCAGAGGATGACTCTAGGCTGGTTTCTCACCTTCCCACAACAGTGATGGCCATGGCGCCTTTTTAGGCAGGGGGAAGCAATGATTGAGAGAAGCATGAGAAGCATGGCAGAAGGCAGCTCCAGCCCACTGGCTTCACCAATACCACCAGGACGTAATTGAGCAGACAAAAAGAGAAATTCAAGCTGGCTGATTTGCTGCTGCAGCAACAGTAGTTGTGGAAGAGAAAGTAAAATGAAAGGTTTGTCAGGATTTATGGCCCAGGGAGTGCTATGGTGAAGCTTCAGGGTGTATCAGCAGCAGCTGACAGCAAACCAATCCATTTTTGAAAGCAGCTGCCCTTCATCTGCTGCTATTGCAGAGGCTCTGAGCAGTGGGTAGCTTTTTTCCTCATGGAAGCCAACCAGCACAAAGTCTGGCAGTGAAAAACTTTGGGGATTTGATGAGCAAAAGAGTCATTGACAGGCTGTGCCCATAATCTGCCCTTACAGGTAACCACTGAAAGCAAGAAAAAATCATCTGCTTTGAGGATCTGCTGTAGGTTCTCATGCTCATTTTTTTCATGTACCTTTGTGTGAGGCTGGCAATGGGTCAGGAGAGAGGCAGGGGCACAACAGACCCTTGCTCTGCCACAGGTCTGGAAGGGCAGCCAGGCTGAAATGGAAACCTGAGGGGTGATAGAGATGTGCGCAGGTATCCTCCTGTGCCTGCGTGCATCCTCTGCCCACTCTAAGGCTTTCACCTGCATCATCCCCAAATCAGATTTGCCTCAAAATCATGAAAGTCTTAAAAATGCCCACCGTTTTCTTCTGAAAACAAAGGTGTTGACGTTCCTTTATCAAAAGTAGTAGCACCTCTGACAATCCTTACGCTGACAGTGCCCCTGTGAGTCAGTCAGAGTTAGTGCACTTGTCTGCTGGCGCAGCGTGGGCTTGCTCTGCCCGGACAGACAGACAGTTCTGTCTGCTTGTGTCAGGTGGTTACGGCTGAAACTGCTCTGAAAAGGTGTTGGTAAGGGTTTCACGGTCCTAGGGGCCAGCTGAAGCTGTCGGTGGTGATTTTACCAGGGTGCACCCATCGCAGCTGTGCTGGTACCAACCCCGAGTCACCGCTCCCCTCTCCGCCACCGCTGCCGGAGCAGGCTGACTCCCCGGCTCTGCGTGCTCCGAGGAGATTCCCGAGCCTGGAGCTGCGATCAGCCAGTGCTGAGAAAAGACACCCTTCCTGTTTGTAATGACATCCAGTTGCAAACAATGCCCTGACTTTGTTTTTCTGTTCGAGGCAGTCCCTAAAATGTTCCCTTCGGTGCCCCAGCATAGCCCGTACAGCCAGCGCTGTGTCGTGCCTGCCCGGGAGAGGAGCTGTTCTTGTGTTGGGCGTCTCTGATGTTTGCTGAGAAAGCAATGAAACAGTTAAATTGTTTCTTTAATAATCAGAAAGCGCCCTGTAAGTCCTTGTTATTACTAGTTAGCCATCATGCGTGCTGGGGACACCATGAAGATGCAGGGGGAGGTGGCTGAGACATACAGACAGGCTCTGTCTGGCTCCTGTGTGGACCCAGCAGTTAATTCATGGATTTGAATGTTTACATGACCAGCTGCTCTCTGTGATTAAAGGCAGCAAATTAAGTAATGCCAAAGGAGATTATCATCTGCAATGAAGTCCCTTGATTTGATAAGGAAGATGCTAATACAGCGTACTGATGGCTCTGAACTCACTGGTCAGTGGCCAGGACCTATGCTGTGCTGGAGAGCTGGGTCTGTCTAGGAATCTTCCACAGGTTCCTTCTCCTGTGCCTTGTGGCAGGTGCTTGCAGCTGCAGGGCAGCCCACTGCGTCTTTGGGAATGTGCAGCCATTTCAGTGCCCAAGAAGGGAGCCCGTGGTTCGGTTTGAGCTGGATGCTGGCAGGCTTTCTGCACAGTAGGCATGGAACAGTAACAGCCAAGCCCCATCACTGCTCTGGATCGTCTGCCAGGCAGACAGGACACATACGGGTGCTCCCCGGCTCCAGCGAGGGTGTCCCTTGCGCAGTATCAGAGATCTGGCATCATCTGTGGTGCGGTGGCAAAAAGGTGTGGTCTGCAGGGGAGCCGGCACTGGTGGCTTCTTTGTGCCTCCAGGAAATCTTGTAGGCAGCAAGGAGCCCTGAGGCTGCTGCCGGAGTGTCACCGGGTTCCCTGTCCCTGCAGGGCCGCCAGAGGAGCTGGGCTCCTGCAGGAGCACCACACGTGGTGGCGATGGCAGAGCTGCTGTGGGCATGAGAAGATGCAGCAGGGAGGGAAGGGGCTTTGCAGGAAGGGAGGGTGAAATGTCAGCCGGGAGTCATGACATGCCTCAGCGCTGCCGGTGCTTTGTTTCAGCCATTAACCCCCCTGCAGCTGCAGGGCAGCGGAGCACGGGAAATGTGGTCCGGGATGCAAAACGATGAGGGGCCTAGGGAACTTCTCAGGCTGGTGGTAACGGGAGATTTTTTTTGTGTGTGATCACCTAGGAATGCCACTCATCTTTGTGTGAAGGGAAATTTCTCATTCTGAAAGGACAATCAGTCCATGTGAGCCCTTGGTGCTGCCTGTGCTACTCTTCTGATGGGGACACTGTGCTTCAGGGTGTTGGTGCATTCTCTGCCTTCCCTTCTTCCATGCCAGAGTGGCCTTGTGCTCTCAGCCCTTGGTTTTGCTGCTGGTTTTCCCCATCTGCCTCCAGCACTGCCTGGCTGGAGCTGCTCCAGGCACTTCCTTAAACTTGTAGCCACATGTGCCATTCACAAAACAAAAATGTGCTGGGCCCCCTGTTCTCTTGGCACACCAGGACTGGGGTGCCAGTCATGGCACCTTGCCATGGTACTACCCGTCTCTGCCACCCACTTTCCATTAATTATGGGCATGTTACTGCCTCCTGCTTGTCTCTTAACAGTTCCTAATTTGCAGAGTGGCATCGACACCTTTATTTATTTATTTTTTATTTAAAACATCTGGGTGGTGACAGGTGCTAAGGAAGGGTCCAAGTACAATTCAAACCTGGGTAAGCAGGCTGCAGACAAAGCCACTGTGAGATAAATAGATGTGCTTGGGAATTTTATTGTGAGCTGTCTGACAGTGCCTGATGTAATGTAATTTTCTGTGTTCTGTCTCAGCAATAAAAACTTCACGGTGTCTGATACGACTCCATTTAGCTTTAATGTTGTCTGAGTTATGCCATTAGAAAAATGTGGCTTATATAGTCGGGTTTGAATTCTAAATGCTTGTTTTTTGAAATGGGAGACAAAAATTAATAGAAGACAATGGGAAGATGTGAGGTTCAGAAGCATTAATATTTGCTCATATGTTCTGAGTTGGTCTGAAGCATCCTCAGTGCCTAGGCTGTGCCTGCTGGCTGAAGTAAAACCAGCATGATGTTCTCTTCTGGGTTTTGAAATGTAGCCTTTTACAGTCTTTCTGCAGATCAGGAATAGCTCTCTTGGAGGTGAGGTAGGAAAGGGTGTCATTAAAAGACAGAATATAATTGAGCAAAAAGAGATTGAAAACTGATGGAAAGCCCAAGGTCTTACGTCTTTTCAGATCCCTGGAGGAATCAAGGAGAAATTGTTTATCACAATTTCTTTGTTCTTTTTTTTTTTAATTTCTGATCCAAAACCTCTAAAAGAGCAGACACCTGTCATCCCCAGTTAGCCTCTTTTCTTCTTGGGTTCCAAAGCATTCCCACTGTTATTAAGAGCTGTTCGTATTTTAAGCCTTACTTTACCTCTGTGGAGGTGTGTCATTATCAGGATTTTGCAGCGTGCCCTATTGCAGAGAGTCTGATTAATTCTGGTCCTCCAAATACACAGGAACAGAGTGTCCATGGCAGTGCTTGTCAGCACTGGTGCTGGACCACATCCCATGCAGCCAGATAGAGCCAGCAAGGACTCATTAGGAAACTTGGTCTTAGACACTGGTAATGACATCGTGGTGTGACACAGCAGCAGATGTTTGCCAGCAGCTGCAAGTTGAGGCCTCTGCTCTTCATTTTTTTGGTGTCAGGTTGAAAAGGATCATTGGCAGTATTTGTGGTCTGGGGATTTTCTTTCTCACATGAGCACTATTGCTTTGCTGATGGTTTTTGGCTAGGGCAGTGAATGGGGCTACTTTGATTTGCTTTGATTTCTGCTTTGGATTGGAGGGTGTCAGTGGCATTCTAGCAGCAGAGAATTGGGGAATTCATCCCCTGTGTGTAGCATATAGTTTCAAGGATGCTCTGGCATGAAAGACTGCAGAATTTCTCTCTCCTTTCTTAGTCTGTTATACAGCTGGACTGTGACTCTCGATACAGACTTGGAGACAAACCCTGCAGGCTCCAGAGAGAGGTTTCTGGGAAGGACTCAGGTAGAATTGAGCTTCTCTGGTGGCTTTGTGGTTTCAGCATGCATGGCATGGGGTGAGTGGGATGAGGAGGGGACTGATGCCACATGGGAGCATTAAGCTCAGAGAAGTGCATTGGTCCCATCACTGGTACGAGCAAATATTCAGCACTGATCTACTTGAAATGGAGGAGCAAACAAGGGCTGAAAAGGAAGTGTGTTCAGTGGTGCTTCAGTACTTCTATCTGCACAGAGACAGCAGAAGAATAGCTCTTGTTGTTGTTTTCCCAGTGGAAAATGGGCTGGATGTGGGGGTAGTTGGCACTGTCCTCCCTTGAGGGATGCAAAGAATCTCATCAGGACCCTCTCAGGACATTACAGTCCCAGAACTATCCTGGCAGCAGAGATAGGGCTGTTCTGTCCAGGGCTGGACTCATGAGAGATCCATGCCACAGCGATCCTGAGGGTTCTGAGCAGCCACAATGGTTTGGAGAGAGGCAAAAACACCTGCTTGCTGAGGAAGCATAGGATGGGTCATACACAGCTCCACAGCCTCTGGTTCCCTGGGACTTTTGTTTCTTGGGGAGAACTATCTTTGAGTCTCAGAGGTGCAGTGGTCAATAAACCTTGTGCATAGGAAAGAAAGATGCCTCCTGCAAGCACTTGGGAACTCAGAGGCATAACCTATACCCCCTCTCCTTAATTAGACTGGTAATCTCACTGCTGGGCAGCTCTTCCTTTTGATGGGGTGACTGTGGCTGTGGATGTAGCTGAAAGTGGGATGCTATTTCTCAGCATCTTAATTATAAAATTTAATGGCATTTTTGGTGACTTCTGAGCTGTCTTGTAGCACCATTCATTTATTTAATTATGTGATGCCTCAGCCACATATCTGAGGGCAAAATGTAAACCACCTCTGAGCTACCAAACACTATAAAAACCTAGCAAATGGAAAAGCCATATGTCCATCTAATACGAAGACTTGGTGCTCAACAAAACCAGACGGGGCGAGGAAACCGAGAGTGATGCTTGCCTCAAAAAACACCCTATTGCTTTTCGCCTATATGGACAATTTCTGCTTCTTAGGATGTAACCAGATTAACCTTGCTATTATTGTCTGCCAGGGTGCTGAGTCAGTTGTGTTCCTATGTCTGTGAAAATGTCAACTACAGGGAACAGGAAGGGCATGGATTTCTGCAGTGGTGCTGGTCCTCAGATTAGCTGAGTTTGAGTGCTGGGGGGCAGCTGTGGGAATTCTTGCCTACAGTTTCCAAATGCATCTGTTCTAGTTATGAGGAATCTCCTCCATCTGTGCAGTTTTACTTAGTACCTTAACACTGACTTCTTGAGATTTTCCCGGCCCTTCCAATCTCCTGTCTCAAATCTCTGGTTCCCTCTCCTCTGCATTTCAGCTCACTGGGTTTCCTGCTGGGTAAAATACACATCCTCCTCTTCCTTCCCATTCCCTCCCTTCTCCCACTGTTGGCAGTTTTCCAGTATAGCAACCTTGACCTTATCTCTAATTCCTTCCATTTCCTCCTCTTCAGCTGAGTCTATTGGTGAACTCTGCCTATTTTCCTCTCCTCCATCCTCCAAAGGCTGGCCATGCATCCTGCTGGTCATGTATCCTGCTGGATATGTTGTCACTTCTTTTCTTGCTGTCTGCAGTCCCCTCAGTTCTGGCCTCCTTTGTGTGCGCCTCTGTGCAGGAAGCTGATAGGAGTTTGGCTGAAGCTTTTTTTCTTTTGTGAACCACACTCAAATCAGTGGGAATGAAGCACCAACCCCTTTAAAACACGCCGACTCTTTGTGTGTCTGGAAAGAGCCTTCCCTAAGGGCGCAGCTGCACAAGGAGCACTCTCTGCAGTGATGAGTATTGAGCCACCCTTAGCTGTGTGTGTGTTTTTACTGGTTGCATCCCATAGCTTCAAAGAGCGGGGATGTTGGTGAGATCCTTGCTTGCTCCCCACTTTCTTCACGTGTGTATTTGACCTTTTGTAGCACCAGCCTGACATGGTGGGGAGGTCTCTGTGGCCTGGGGCAATGTGGTGCACTCACCATTGCTTTGCACCGCTGGTGCAAAGTGGTGTGGCCATGTCATGCACTCACCATTGCTGGTGACGGCACTCAGCAGTTCGGACATCTCTTCATGTTGGCTGGGGCTTTTGGTTTCCAAGCTAAGGATCAAGAATCCTAGAAATGAAGTAATCTGTCGCATAGACTTTGACTGCAAGTTTTGAGTCTACCTCTTTTTCTGCATTTCTTGTTCTTTAAAATGATTTTCCCCTTCTTCAGTCAAATTCTCTACCTGTGTTCAGGGGCCACTCAGTTGACTGCCCTTGTCTGAGAAGGAAGGTGACCCTTTGAATGCTTTTTGCGTGATATGATGTATTCAGTATATCACTGTGTTTGCAAGAATGCTTTTATCTTGTCAGTATGGTGATTGGTTAAGTGTGATCAAGCTCTTTAGAAAACATTTCTCTCTAATCATTTTTGTTTCATTTGTATTCTGTAATAATTTTGAGAGTGATTGTGATCATGGAAGTGCTTTGTAGCTCATTAGTGACTTCAGTTATGTGAGGAGAAGTTGCTGCTGTCTTTCATATGGGAGACCTCGTGATCTACTCTAGTTTGGCAGGAAACTGCATTTAAAATGTTGTCAGCAGCAATATCCAGCAGAATTCCTTTTAACTTTGTCATATTACTCTCAACTCTGAAGAAACATCGAATGTTAGACCTCTGCGTGGCATTTCCTGTGTTAATTCTGAAGAGGGTCATGGGAGAAGATCCAAATGAAGTATGACAACAAGCTCATGAGTATCCTTCTTTGGGTTGTCGTGAACCTGGTCATTTATAGAAAGAAAGCATCTTTCATGATGAAGCCAGGGTAATTATGCATGCATTGGTGTCTCTGACCTCTGTGGGAAGCTGATTCTGGAAGGACTCTGTTGTATTTACCAGCCCTGTGAGAAATTTGTACCCCATTTTGCAGTTTAGGTCACAGCTGTATACTGGCTGGATCCAGCCCCTAGTGCTCCCTCCCCAGCCTCTGACTTTCTGTTGGATGTTTTGGATGAGGTGGCTGAGGATGTGTCCCCAGGTGGCCACAGCTCCAGCAAGCTGTAACGCTCTGACATGAGGTCCAGAACCATGCCCCTCCTGAGAGTGCCTCTGCTTTTTCAGTCTGTTAAAAAACCTTGGAGATTTATTGTGGCGTTAGAAAACCTAACTTTCCCTTTTCTGAGATGCCACGCCCTCTCCAAAGGGAGTTTGTGTATCACCTGCAATTCAGTTCATGAAGATTGCTACTATGAGTAAATGGCTGTTGGTCATGGCATGGTTTAGGCACAGATCTGTGGCCAGGGCTTGAAAGGCTCCATGCCTTTTTGTCTGTAGCCTAATGGGCACAGGTTGCCCAGAGAAGCTGTGGATACTCCATCCCTGGAAGTGTTCAAGGCCAGGCTGCCCAGGGCTTTTAGCAACCTAATTTAGTGGAAGGTTCCCTGCCCATGGCAGGGGGTTGAAACTAGAGGATCTTTAGGGTCCCATCCAACCCAAACCACTCTGTGTTTCTATTATTCAGTGATTCTTCTGGCACAACTAACTTGCTGGCCTTGGCATGGAAGGCAAAGCGATGAGACAAACATAAAACATGCTGTGTTTTTAAACGCGGAAAAGACGTGAATGGAGTGCCTCGTGTGTTGTGTGTGAAAGCATTCCTGTGATGGTGCTACATGCCGCTCTGCCATCCTAATTTGCTTTCAGAAGCCCCCAAGTATAATAATTCTTTGTATTTCCTAAAGGATGTGAAGACTAAATACAAGTTTGGTCAATGATTTCATTGTTGATTTCTCCTGGAGTTACAAAGCAATGAAAAAATATTAGGGACAGGCAGGGTGCATCTCCCTGAATAAAGATATTGTGTCTCTTATAATTCAAGCTGGATGCCTGTAGGAAAAAGGAAAGCCCTATGAAAAATGCTTACAAGGCTGGTTGGACAGTAGAAATCTTTTGTAAAATGTCATTTCGGCATCTTTCCCAATGGAATCCTTCATGTAGGAGGACTGGCCAGAATTTTGGAAACAAACCCAGCCAACATTAGGTTTGGACATCTGCTTGTTTTAAGGTTGCTTTCACAATTTTCTCTGTAGCTGAAGATCAGTACTTGATGTCTATGTGAAAACGCTGCCAGAGAAGCAATGAAGTTATGCCAACTGTTTCTTTCGTGAACACAGCTTCTTAGAAATGACGTTTTATGCTGGAAAATCATCTTGTTTGCATTGCTCCCGTGTCTAGAAGGATGAGTACTGTTTGGTCTTGTCCTTCTAGAGAGCTATCCTAAATGAACAAAAAGTGTTTCTTGAATCAATTTAGATTTACGCAGTGGTGATCTCTTGCCTGAACACATCTAGATTGAGTGCTGGTCCTTAAATGATGTCAAATCAAGTGACTTGTAAGGAAGGGGTAGTAGTATCTTTTGTCTTTGAAACATGGCTAAGGGGATTGAATTTGAGACAAGCTAGTAGTCAAATTTTCTTTGTCCTTGCCTAAATCACCCAGAGGGGAATTAACACATATCTTATCTGATTTCCACAGGGACCAGCTCGCATGACATCTGATCTTGCATCTTCTCCTGCAGCAGGGTACATCCCTGTGAGTCAGAAGCCAGAGGCTGTGGTGCATGCTATGAAGGTAAGGCTGTGTGGGGCACTGAGGTGTCCTGTGTTGCACCTGAGCGGCAGAGCTGGGCACTGGGTCTTCTTGTGGAAACAACCAAACACAGAAAGTTAATGCACAGGTGGGATATAGGTAACCAGCACCTGTGTCATGATGAATAAGCATGGCTTAAAATAGTTGCAGAGCTAAGCAAGATTATGCACAGCTATTATTTTGGGGTTGGAAACCTCCAATAAAAGCTGATGATGCTGAAGGTGTTGGTTACCCTTTGTGTTCATCAGTCCTGTGTAAACTCGGTCGCTGGGGTGACAGTGGTGACTGAAATGCTGTTTTAAAAAGGGACATAAAAACTGAATTTCCTCATATACTTTGTTCTTGAAAATCCTGCAGCAGCCTTCAAGGAAGAAAGATTTTATTTTATGAAAATATACAACAAGCAGTGGCATCTTACCCATATCAGTAGGGATTAAAGTTAGAACCATTGACAATGGAACCATGGGAGGCTGGTAGCTGAGTTAAAGGAAAAAACTTGCACCATGATTTCACAGCAGCTTTCAGGTTCTAGTGACCATCCATTAGCAGAAAAAGGGGAATTCCCCAGTGCTACATGTTTAACTAGTTAAGCAAGTTACTTCTGAGTATCTAAGAGACACAGAAGCATAAATCCTTTACAAGGTGCAAAGGATGGCTGCAAAGTCTCTTAACTAAATTAGTCTTTGGTTGAAATATAATGATTTATGGATTTGGATTTATTGAAGCTGAAGAATGTTGTACAGGGTTAAAAAGATTAGAACAACTCAAAGGAGGGATCCTGGATGGCTCCTCTGGAGCTCAGATCCGTATGGTCATAGCTGGAACAAAGGTCCAGCAGTGACATGACTAGCTTGGATGATCTTAGGCCTGGAGACAGATGCTTACAAAGCTCTTTGGTTTGTAGCTTTCCACAGCTGACAGGTAAATGGTACAGATGTCTCTCATGATCATGATCCACAAATTCCCTAAATTTTCTAATTTTTAGTCTTTCTATCTTAGTGTACCATGCCTGTCCAGGGTCTCTTGGCTCCAGGACAGATGTGGGGGTGGTGGTGGTGGTAAAACCAAGAAATGACAGGAGAAGCAGTAATGTGGCTGGCAAGGATATTGGTTCCACTGGGCAGTTGCCAGATCCCAGGAGGATATTGAATGCCACTATTTCTCTTATTAAAGGCAAGACAAGTTTGGTTTGTCTAATTTGGATGTAATTGAAATTTAAATTATAAATGATCCTTCAAATTGAAAATCTTGATTTTCCAGCTTTCTTGAGGCTTTATGCATCCAAACTGTATAACTCCTATTGGCTGATTGTGTAACTTATTGAGAGAAGGATGTCCAGCATGGTCAAGGATTAAGAAATACCTTTAGTACAGTTTTTGCTTGTTCTCAAAGGAGCTGACCACACAAGTGGCAGTTTACTTGCTACCATGTATTTGTCCTCTGTTTTCCAGCAAGTTTCTTCTTTGCTTGTTGTGAATGTCTCTGTGCTATCAGAATGCTCCATCCTGTACTGTGCTGCAATGTGCTTTTGGGTGACATTTCTCCTGTGTGTGTATATATATACACATATATACAGATGGATCTGCTAAACTGTTGCCTTGCAGAATATTGCAAACTCATGTGAACCTTTACTTTTCTGTCACTTTGTACTGATTTGGCTCTGACTGCATTTAATCATCCAAGCCTTGATGCCGTCCAGACTACTGCTGTTGGTTTTTTCTTCCCCAGCTGTGGAGTTCATACCTTTCTGCTCCTGCTCTTCATTGCATTTGGTGAAGTGGTGGTGAGGGATAGTATTAAATAGAGTTGGTAGTGTTTTTAAATTACAAGATCAAATACTTATAAATTGGTTATGATCATATTCTGGGGAGTAATTAGTTTCCTATTTGCTTTAGGAATTGCAGGACTGAATTTCTCACTAAGGGCAAGAAACATAAATAGTTTTAAGATGTGGTTTGATTAGCTTATGAAAAGGATTGAAAATTAATGAGGAAGATTCCTGGAAACTGGAAATTAGGTTTGGAAAGTCTGGTGCAATTTTTCATTTAAAGGAATTGAAAGGGAGTTGGATGACCGGTTGTTTGCACATATTAGTAATCCCTCTGCTTCAGAGCTTTGTGGATTCCTAGGAAGGGCTAGAAGAAATTCAGAAGAAATTCTCCTTTGCGATTTCATAGTTTGGCTGGTGAGGTGCATTTGTCTGTCTCCAAAACCCTGGAAACTGCCATGGCTTGAGTCAGGAAGGTGACAGTCACATCTCATGGGGCATAAATGATCTCATGTGATGTGTTCTGTTCACTCACTTGAGGTTAAAAATATTCTCACATTTGAAGTGAGGAGGAAGATCTCCTGTAGGTCAGTGTGGCATGGAGGGATGAGTCTATTTTCCCATCCTGTGGCCCATTTCCAAGGATCATCTGGAAATTGAAAGTCTGAGGAAACTGGTCATGGTCTCAATCTCTCCTTTTCCCTTGTGGCACAGTGAAATAATTAGTAGCTGTTGGTCTCCAGCTGCAGACCTTTATTTGGCCACATCACGCTGTAGCATATGGAGTAGGCCTTATTTGCACCCTGCAGAACTGGGTAGCTTTTCCAGTGCCAGCCCCTGCATGTGGGAAGCTGGATGCAGCTGCTACCTTAGACCCTCGCCTCCTGTGATACAGATCATGACTCTCTCTTGAGAAGAGAGCAGCTTACAAATGAGACTTTGTGCTTTGGCTGTATCACAACAGACACTGGAAAAAGCCTTCCTTGGTTGAAAAAGGAAGTCCTTATGGCTCAGCAGGCCAGCTCCTCACTGCAAGAAAAGGCAAGGAGAGATGGAAAGGCTATGAAGATGATCAAGGGGATGGAGCACATTTCCTATGAAGAAAGGCTGAGGGTGCTGGGGTTGTTCAGCCTGGTAAAGAGAAGGCTCCAGAGGTGCCTTATAGCACCTTCCAGTCCTGTAAAGGGGGCTCATAAAAAAGAGGGGAGGGACTTTTACCTCACATAGTGATGGGACAAGAGGCAATGGTTTTAAACTGAAAGAGGGTAGGTTTAGATCAGATGTTGGGAAGGAATTGTTTCCTGTGAGGGTGGGTGAGGCACTGGAACAGGTTGCCCAGAGAAGCTGTGGATGCTCCATCCCTGGAAGTGTTCAAGGCCAGGCTGGATGGGGCTCTGAGCAGCCTACTGTAACGAATGGCATCCATGCCAGACCATTCCATTATTCCATGATTCTGTGCAGTTGGCTCCACTTGTCTTGTGGAATGCTTGCATACAAGCCTGTCCACAAGTGATGAGGCTGCAAGGATGTGGCTCTGTGCCCAAGCAAAAGTCACAGAAGTACTGTCTACTCCACATGGATCTGCAGGGCTTCTGGACTGCCCCTCTCTGCACCCACATATGCAATATCCCCTAGGCTTTTTTTTCCCGTGGGATTTTCTGCCAGTTAAATTCTGTCTTATGTGGTTGAAGTGCTGCCTGCAATTTAGCAGAAGTTCTTCCTTGAGTGCATTTATGATTTTCTTTATTTTTCCTTCTGAAATAGTTTTGTTTGTTTGCACCTACTAAATAAGGAGCGAGATGACAGGTTGGCACTCCTAACAGCTGTTTTTGCTAACAAGAAGAGGTACATATGCTACAGCTCAGTATCTCACTGAACATCAAAGCACTTTTCTTAGGAAGTGAGCAAACCTGCTAAAGACATGGGGAGGTGATGAGGAGACATGTAAAGGAAGACATTTAGCCTGTAACCCAGCTGTCCCACAGCAGCAGCCTGGACCTCTTCCATACACACAGAGCTATCAAGCAAGTGATCATCACTCCCACTAATTGTGGATAAGAGAGGATTTGGCCTTCCAAAAGAAGGGAAAAATCCTAGCAGGGCATATGGACTGTTCCCTTGCTGAGGCAGGATGTTTCCCAGTGCTGTGTCCAGCTGACTTTGAAGCAACAAAATTAATGAGGTTTGCACAATTTGGAAATTGTGCAAATCCCTCAATCCCAGCATGTTTTGTGTTGCAGAAATGAATACCTCAACTTTCAGCTTCCCTTCCAAAATTTTACTATGGTCATTCAGATTCTTTAGTGGTGTTTTTTTTTTTAATTGAATGTTTGTTTTTAAAATATGTTTGGCCATATGGGGTTAGTACAGCAAGTCAGAAGGGATGTGATGGACTGGGTGACTTTGAGGTGACACTGCCTTGCTCACAGACGTCAGAGTGGTCTCGAAGAACACTTGAGGTGTTCCTCAGTTAATGTATCAGTAGGGAAAAAGCCAGACAAGCCAGCATGCCCACCGAGAGCAAGGTGAAAGTTGTTTTTGGGAAGTGACATCCCTGTGCAGAAGGGCAGCATTTCCCAGCCCCATCCTCCTGCATGTGGAATAGCCCCACGGCCCAGTGGAGCAAGCTGCTCTCACTGGCTGGCATTTTACCCAGGGAGATCACAAAGGGCTGCTGTGTCAACAAAGGACCAAGTGCTGTCAGTGCAGCTTGATGAAAAGCAAAAAGCAGGGGATGGCATGAGCCACTTTGAGCCTGGGGTACATTTGTCTGTTTTCTTTAGGCTCCTGGGTTTAGAGGTGGCAGAAATCACAGGATAACATTCCCCAGTTTCTTAGACCCACACTGGATGCACAGTCCTTGAACTTTAGCTGATCCATAGATAGTTGATGTGAAGGCATGTCCGTATTCCCCAGTGGTGTAACTGGAGGAACATTAACCTGGTCCTTCTAAACAGCTGAGGAGGCATCTGGCAGGATCTGAGAATAGCTGGGGCTGGGTCAGCACTAAGAAAAGGCCTTCCTGTCTTTCTTCAGGAGGTTATTTCACTCTTCAGGGTGTATTTTCTTCCAACATGCCTTTCCTGCATAGGCTGTTGTATTTTATTGCTATGAATCCCATTTTCCCATACCCAAGATGCTAACACATCTTTACAAAGTGCCTAGCCAGACATGGGTTGAGCTTGGGAGGCAGGATGATTTCCACAGTAAATGAGATTCAGAAATTTAATACAAACATAAACTTCCATCTGATCATCTTTCAGCTCCAGCTCCAGCTGCTTGGTTAACACTATTAGAAGACATTTCCACTGGAAGAAATATGCTGTGCTACCTTTTCACATCTCCTGGACTAAGGAATGTGGGTTTAGTTTAAGGACAAGTTGTAGAAAACCAGTTTATTTTAGTCTACTGAGACTCTTGTGCCTGCAAGATGGATAGCTGTTGAAAGCAGAGGCTGGGGCTGATGTGATCTTTAACTAATCTACGCCATGGTTTCCTTAACACTTGCCCTGTGGACACAGCCGAGGTTCAGCTGCCAGCCAGGCAGCCCTGGTGCTCCATGCCAGGATGTGATCCTGCAGGCTGCTGGCTTTGCAGCCAGCATCGGAAGCACACGGGCTCCAGACAAGCAAGTTCAATGTGCAAGTCCAGCTGGATCAATAATTAATTCCCTCCTCTTTAGCAGAAAATAGATGCTCTCTTTGTCAGCACGTACATGCTTTTTGCATCCCTCTTGCCTTTCCTCTCTTAGAATGGATGCAGGTAATTCCTATCTGAGCAAAGACTGGTCCCAAGTAGGCTATAGGCCCTAGGAGAATGACCTGGTTTTTTTTGTTTGTAAATCATTTCGAGTAGAGCAGAATTGCTGTGCTGAAGCAGACCTGGGGATAATCTTCCCCAGTATCCCATTTTGTGGAGCAGTCGGTGCTGTATGTACCTCAGCAAAGGCTGAAGCCCATCCTAGCACGGCATCTGGCTCGGTACCTCCCTGGGATGTATAGGAATATTTATTCATACAGCTACACCTGTTGTACGCCTTCATTGTGTGGATGCATTGTGGTGAATGAGACCACATGCTGTTTGCTGATGTGCTGATTGCAGGATCTCTGACCCCGCACACTGAGCTGACCACGTGGCTCATCAGTGGTGAAGCCCTGGGTGAGGTGTGTAAATCAGCACAGTAAAACCTGGAGGCTCCTGTGCCGTGCCCATCTTGTGCAGTGTGCCTGTCTGGAGGAGCTGTCGAATGCATGCAGACATGACAGAGGGATGTCTTGGGTCAGTGTTTCCAGCTGGAAATGAAGGCTGCCTTTAGCCCCAGGCAGTCCCCTTTCTGTGACCAAGGGCCTGGCTGGCCACAGCTGGGCACCTTCTCCCTGAAGGAGCTCTGTGGGGGTGGCCAGGACAGTGGGATGTGGCAGGCCAGGGCCAGCTCCCACTTGAGCTGCTCTGGAGGTTTGGGGTGTGGGCAGCACACTGTGAAGGACAACATGTGGGACTACCAGCAGCCTTCCTGGAGGAGATGCACTTGTGGGCACAAGCAACCTGCTGCCAGGGGTCCTCAGGACTGTGGCAGCAGCCACGCCATGCAGGTGGTGGGACAGAGGTAGGACGTGGCTAGGGGAACAGGAAGGACAGAGGTGCCCAGCTTGATGTCATGCTTGTCTTTGCTTGTCTTGAGGCTTTGTGAATCCTGCCAATTTAAATACTTGTTAATGATGTGCTTAGGGACACAAATAATTATTTGAGGATGATAATGGTTTTGTAATACTGTTTCTTTGTAGGTCCTTGAGGTCCATGAAAATTTGGACAGGCAAATGCAAGACAACTATGAAGAAGACCTAAGTGAAAAGGAGAAGGCGATCGTTCGTGAAATGTGCAATGTAAGAACTCCTCCCAGCAACTCTTAGGGCTCCTTTTGTGGTCTTTTGCTAGAAGTATGGAGGAACAGGGATCTGCTACATGTGAGGATTGTGAGGTCCATAGGCACAAGGGAAAGACTGGAAGCTCTGCTGACCACTGTTTTGGGTGATTTGAGTGCCTTGTTCACTGCACAGAGCAGCCTTTGCTCAGCAGATAGTTTCCCACTTCGCTGCCTGACTGGCTGTGGAGTAGCTTGTCCAGCTGACCAGAGGTGTGCAAGGGGCTCTCCCTGACTACCAGAGTCCTGTTAGCAATTGTCTCCACCTGTGCCCTTAAGGGCCTGGTTTGGGCTAGGCAACAGTTGCTTGCTGTGCTTAAAGCTGTACAGCTTGAACAGGTTTGAGCCTAAACCTTGTGGTAATGTCAGAGGGAGAATCTTGTCTGGGATCACTGAACAGCATGATGATATATTGGTACTATTAACACTGCTGACATTTTGGGCAACCACAGTTAACTGAGCTGGCCACATCCTGTAAGGTGAGCTCGTACCCAGCCTCTGCTCTGCGGTGTCTGCTGTCATGGCATTGCCTCAGCCTCGAAGCACCTTGGCCATGCTCTGGCTTTGAACAAAGAGTTTGAGATTTCTGCTGGAACACAGCCTGAGCTGCCTGTCACCTGCAGTTGGGGATGTGCTGTTCAATTGCCCAGAGTAGGGAGGAGGATGCTCATGAGGCTTCTTTTTTTGAAGTCCACATAAGAGATTGGCCCAGGTGGCATCATTTAATGCCTTGCAGCAGTTGAGAGGGGCCTAATGCTCTGTTTAAATTCTGAAACCCACCTTAACCTAAAAAGAGGGTGTGAACACAAGCGCAGCTTGCCGAGCTAAATCACTGTGAGCATCTTTGGCAAGGGCTGAGGCACTTCACTTTGGTTGCTGGATATCTGTAAGTGAAGCCAAGACCAGAGTAAATTAAGGCCTGCTTTTTAGGATATTTTGTCTGCTAATTTCCCAGTCCCTTGTAGCTATGCTGGGGGAAGGTAAAACACTAACTTCATCCTCCCAAACTGACTCATCTCTATTCATCTATCATCAGCTGCTTTCTCTTTAAATATTCATTTCATGTAGATTCAAGGCAGCTAAAAATTTTTTTAAGATTATTTTTTATTTAAATAGTGGCCCTAGAGTGATACAATGTATGTTTTTAGAAAGTCATATATATATATAATTTTAATCATTATCTTTTTAATTATCTTTTCTGTTCATGGTAGCATCTTTTCTGTAAGCATGGCAGGGTTGACCTACGATTGAACTTATGTTCTGAATCTAGTGTATTTGTTTTATGCTGTTACCCCAGGCAAAAATGGTTCTAATTTCAAGAGGGACTAATTAAAAAAATGCATCAATTTTTTTTTTCCCTGGGAAACTGGTGCAAAGATGCCATCCAGTGTCCCTGCTGAGAACTGCAGCCCAGCTCTAGGAAAGGGCTGGTTTTGGCTTTCAAACTGCTATTAAAAAAAAATTGCTATTCCTCAGTGGCTTTGGTGTTTGGACTTTGTTGTTTTTTTTTTTTTTTTTAATTCCTGTCTTTTTCTCCTCATACCCTTTATTTTTTCTTTCAGGTTGTCTGGCGAAAGCTGGGTGATGCTGCGAGCTCCAAACCCTCCATCAGGCAACATCTGTCAGGAAACCAGTTCAAGGGTCCCTTGTAGGAACACCGTCCTGGTGACTGGAAGTGATGGATTCTGTGAAGACTCAAGAGACAGAGCTCAGTGTTTCTAGCTGCCTGTTCTTTGGGAGTTGGGGTTGAGTTTTTTCATGGTTTCCTTTTTTTTTTTTTTTTTTTAAACAATAGTGTAAATATGGCAGCTAAAGGCCTGATTTCCAGGCTGTGGTGCTCTGGAACTACTGTTCACTGGGTAACCATCCAATAATGCCAGACTTGCATCATTTTTATTGTAGTTCAAACCTGCTTTGTTGTAATGGTCTGTTTATAGAATTAACTAACTCCAGAGAATTTCTAAGAGGAACAAGAAGAACCCTTAAACCTGCGGAGAAGTCACCATTTGTATTGCTCCTGTCCACCCGCTTGTCAGTGATTCATAGCCAGGTTAGTGGCTCCAGGCAGCCAAGGAAAATGCAATTCAAATTCATTGGCTTACTGCCTGCCAAGTTCATGAGCTGCTAACAGTTTTTTTGGAGGTCCTTATTTTCAAGAATGACATGCAACTGTTTTCACAAGGCTCTGTGTAAAATACTGAGTGGCAAGCTAAAAACACTTGTGCCGCCCTACATTGTGTGGTGGTACTCATCACACAAGCATACATAAAGGCTTAAGACTCTTTATCAGGTATTAATGAACAATTTTTCATGATCAAATGACACAAGATTTCCGCAGTCATAATGTGAATGAAGTCACTTAGCCACACAACAGTATTCCCTACAAAATGGCAACACTTTTCTTGTAAAGGTTTCACTATGAAATAATTCAGCAGGAACTGCTATCCTGACAGTGCGTATGGCTTTCACAGGATCTTCAAAAGCAGCTCATCTTTCACATGAGGAAGACTTGGGTGGGTTTTTTTAATGTTCTCGCTGGATCCCTCACCTATACGGGTTCCTGTGTAAGATAACCAAACAGCAACCTTGCAGAGCTGAATAAAAACTCCATAAACATGGGCTGTCAGGTGAGACTACTTCCTGCCATTCAAGCTTTATTTTTGTTAATGAACCAAAACAAGTGGGTTTTTCCTTCTTCAAATGGTTGTATATAAAATAATGAGACTTACATTTTGCTATTGTGGAGTAGCTGCCTGTGTAGTTGTAAGAATTTGACTCCCTCCTTTTCCAAGTTGTCACAGCAGCTGTCCCTGTATTTCATTAGATGTTCTTCCCCAATAGTCCAAGGAAGCGGGGCTTTGTTATTAGAACTCATTGGTGTAAAATTTAAAGACAGGCATGTGAAAAGATCAAAGCCTCCTCTTCAAAAGTTGTATTGATTTCAGTGATTAGTTGGAGGATGTAATGACCTCAAAAACCATTACTTTCTTTTTGTTCTCTACAAGAATCGGTCACAGCTACAGACAGCTGTATTAGCTGGACAGGTTCTTCCTCTAAATTACTTTGTTCTACCAACTGAGTTCTTGACTTGTGGTACTGTATTACATGGAGCACCGATACAATACCAAGGAACCCATGTGGCAACTTATGAAAGGTAATTGGTCCTCTGGTGTACAATAAACTATAGCTGCCTGGCTGAAGAATTTGCAGTGTCAGAGCGGAAACCTGTAACCAGTAAAAAAATAAAGAAGGAATACAACCAAAATACACAATAACCAGTAAGAGTAAGCACCACTTCATTATTCACTGTAGAAATAGAAATGTAACAGTTGAGTAGGTTATTTAAAAATAACCAAGAAACACCCCCAAAACACAGTTGCATACTCTCACTCACACACCCCCCCCTAGTAGATTGTTTCTTACTACTGCTCAGTCAGTGAACACTGAACTAGAGAGCTCTCAGTCTAACAACATTTACATCCCATGGAGTCTGGAAAATTCCATTCTAGAGTCTGACTGTCTTCTTTAAGCTTCTTTAGAGGATTCTGGATTTCCTCCTCTTTGCTTTTTATTTTGACCTCCAGTTTCTAGTCACCATTGGTGATTACTTGTCTTCCTCCTGTACGATTTATACATTGAGATTTCTGTACCAGAAAAGGTGATGTAAAGCAGAGCATCATTATTCCTTAACATCTAAGGTCAAACTGAGGGTTACTTTAATCTATTTGCCTGAAAGCCCATTTTAACTTTGGTGGCATCTGATTGCTGGATTAAGCAGAGTTCGAGTATATTTGGAACAAGGTTGGTTTATGTCAGTGAATTTTAACTAAAGCAACACAAATGTTGCCAGCACTTGGAGAGTTAACTGTGTTCATGACATGCTTGCTCTTTAAGGGGTATATGAGGCTATGAACAGGTCCTCTCAACAAGACAAGAACTATACTCATCAGGTTACTAGTCTCGGCACTATGTCATTCCCACTCAAATATTCCCTGCTCTCTAATCTCTTTCAAAATCTGTTCAGTGACTTCAAGCAAAGCTTGTTTTGTTCCACCTGCAGATCTCACCTCCAAAGGAAACAGTGCTGCACTTGAGGTCAATTAGCCCTGCAGATCCTGAAGAGCCGGTTTATAGGGTAGCCAGCAGTTCAGCTGAACAAACTTCATACTAGTAGGGTACTGCCCTTTTAAGATTTTATTATTTATTAATCATCTTCAGTGTAAGATGTGCATCACTGATTTTGCAGAAGAACATGACAGTGCTGTATCTTGGGGTGTTACGTTTAAGGGTTTTTAGGCTTGCCAATCTTCATACTTAGCTCCACTTGAGCTATGAAATGTCTTCCTGGGGTAAAATGATGCTCAATGACTTTACAGGATGAGTTGGGTGCTGAATTTTCAGCTGTCTAAATAGATATTTTACATGCATATTTAAATTCACTTACCTATGCGCTCAGTATTCAGTGAAAACTACCTTAGGAGCTTTGTACATTAAGTTGGAGAGGAGCATCCCTTGAAATAGCGATAATTAAATTCACGTATTTGGGGCAATAGCCCAAGATCATTTCCTCAAGATTGGAGCCCTGGGTTCTGCAATCCTCTGGCAAAGAAAGCATCCACTGTTTACAAATGGACTTTGCTTGCTTAAGGAAAAGTAAAATCACATCCTTGACTTTTGTTGGAGTGACTGGAGTAAGCAGCATCTCCCTAACAGTTCCTGAAATGCTGCAGTGTAACCAGCTTCAGTTGGCTCTTCGCACCTTGATAAGACTGCTGAGCACAACCTTGTTTGAGAATGGCACATTTTTATCCAAATATTAGATATTAAATGAAATCAGTGTTAAAGTGACCTTTTATCTTTCTAGAAACTGGGGGGGAAGAGTACTACTGATCTTTTTCAAAGTGCATGACTGTAAAGTGATAAAATTGTATATTTTTCATAATGTGGGAAAAGTCTATTTGTGCTGCTTTAGAAATCAGTTTAAAGTTTGATTTCTGTTAAACCTGTGATCTTACAGCCCTGCTATATTTTCTGTATATGATTTACAAAGAACTGGAAAAGTTAGCACCTGCTGTTGTGTATATAGCAAAATTCTTTAGACCTTAGCACGCGTTTTTACCTATTATTGAACCACTCTGGCTTTTTTGGGGAAGGAAAGTAATAGTACAGGTTTTTTTGATAATGTGTGTAAAACATTCATTTGAAATATTTTAGTAAAAATGAAGTAAGAGATTGATTGTGATAGTGTATACTTCTAGCTGAATAAAATAAAATACATTCTTTTTAAATAAACTGACGAGTAAGATTTGGGAGACCACCGCTGAAATACCTTGGAGTAAGTATCTTGGAGTAACCGTAGTTATGACCTCTGAACTCATATGAAAAACCTGCAAATCCACTAAATTCAGAACCAATTTTATTTGGGTAGAGTGAACAAAGTAGTCCCATTTATAACTATGATGTACATCACAGTAGGCTGTTACATTCAGACTTTCACACTTAGAAAATATATATATTATGTACAGGAATTTGCAAATAGGTGTAAACATACAATATTTTAAGATACCAGTACATTCCAAACCAAAACTATCAGCAAGGCAAACACCTCAAAATTATTCCAGTCAGCTAGCATTCAGAACCTCTCTTAAATAAAGCAGCTTTTATGCTTGACATCGTGTTGTTTTACATACTATTAAAAATGAAGTTTTTTATTATAGATCAAATATCATAGTATCTGGCTATTTTGATACTTAAAAATAGGCACTGATTTCTAGAAGGAAATTTTCTTCTTACTGATATAATTGAGCCAATATGGCTGGTTTTGCTAGTACAAAGTAATCCAGTGCTGGAATAAGTCAAGACAATTTAAACTTAAGTCAAGTGTATAAAGTTAGAATAGATACTGCTAAGCTGATTAAAATCTAGAAGCCTATATAACTCACCATAAACCATACTGCAAACAGATCAGCTAAATTTTCATTTAATCTCATTTCTCCATCTAAATTATACAGATTACCCTCCTCTTCCTCTTTACAATGTAGGTTTTGGCTATCTACTCCTGCCTAATCAACATAAAGGTATATCGTGCAAATTACCTCATGCTATCTCATCCATGTAGCACGTCCAAGTCCTGCTACAGGTGGCATACCAGGTGGTGGAATTGGAGGTGGTACAGGTGGCTGTCCACCTGGGGGAACAGTAGGAGGGGGGTAACTAGCTGGTGGCATTCCCAACCCTGGAGGCGGATGAGGCGGTACTGCATGAGTTGGAGGCAGTCTCGGAGGTGGGAAATTAGGGTTGTATGTAGGTGGAGGAGGATATCCAGGAGTAGGAGGTGGAATATTGGGTGGGGGGAAAGAAGCAGGGGGTGGAGGTGGAACTGGTGGTGGAGGGTTGGGAGGGTAGACATGAGGATGATAAGGTAGATGAGCTGGCGGTCCATAGGCCGGTGGTAAAGCTCCGTATGTTGGTCCTTCTGTTTTCATCATTGACTGGAGACTTTGATAACCCTCCCCTGACATGTAGGAATTTGTAGTAGACATCCCTGTAATATAACTGGTGGGGGGTGGGGGTGGGGGACGATGTGGCAGAGGTGGAGGTTGATGTACTGGGGCAGGATGAGCAGGGGGAGGAATCTGGACCTTTGGCATATCTACTGAGTCCACGGTAGTAGATTGCTCTGGTTCTCCCATTGAAACTGCTGTTGTCAAAGGAGGCTTCCGCTCTGGAAAAGAAGATTTGGTTTATTTTTTTGAAGGACAGTGGCAAGAACAGCTTCTGAATACTTCATATTTTTTCTCCAGTTAAATTAGCAAAGGAAAGCCCAATTCTCTAAGTCTCTGAATGCCATATGGCATCCAGTCAGACCTCCTCAGGTCACTAAAACACAAGTAAGCTGCCTGTCAAAGCTTCAGGGTGAGCTTTTCTTATTCTAAAAGTTAAATTCATCTTTCTTATTACTATTTTTTATCATTTAAATATTGTTGTACAATCAGTAGAATTAACAGACTGGATGGATGGAATCACAACTAGTAGATTTAAAAAGTCACAGGATTCACGATACCAAAAATCTTTCGTTGAATGCTTCTACCTTCTTTAGTCCAGGCCTCCTTTCTACCTCTTTGGTAGTCCAGGAGATGGCCTGGGATTACTCTCTGCACTTCACCTGCCTCCCATATTGGGAAACATTATTTGAGAACACAGGCCAAAGTCTCAAGTCTTTAACACTCAGTTCTAAACCTGTTTACCAAAGAAAGAGAAAAAGAAAACCAAAGGGTAAATACGAAAGACATGAAATGTGATCAGCTTTGTCCCACTGAATAATTTCAGTGAACGCAGTACCTGACGCTCTGAGAAGTTCATAAAAAGGTCAGCATTTTACAGAATTATACTTAACCACTTCTGGAAAGAACATGGTTTAAGCTGGTTTCTCTTTAAATAAGAATCGTTTGTTTTCCCCCCTTAATGCAGATATTGTAAAGTAAGTAATACCACAAGGATGACGAACCTAATAGCAACCTCTCTGTATGGTCAGAGAGATTATTGAAACGACCAACAAAAAAACCAAGGGACATCTTGACATTCATCTTGCTTGTATATATATAGGCATGTACAACATTGTTCAGTAAGAAAAGCTATTTAGAAATATAGGGCAGTCATTTCTAGTGGCATACTGCACTGTCACTGTTTAACAGAATTTAAGATAAACCCTCCCCCTAGTTCACTTGGTCAAGATGCATTCTTGGTTTTCACCTGACTTCCACAGAGCTGTCCTTTATTTTGATAATTTTTCAGTGTCTGTACAATTACATCCTTGTATATAAACAAAGAGGAAAACTTCAGGTAACAAGAGGAATAAATCCATTACCTGCCTAAGTAGGGTTTTAGCAGCAAAACTGCCCCCTAGGAAAGCCACATAATTAAATCACACAAGGTGGGTACACTGGCTGTGGTACTCATGATTTCAGTGACTTCTAGCTCCTAAATTGCAGCAGGCAATAATTTCCTCATTTGCTCATTTTCAGAACCATTCTGGATGCAAGATGTGCATTCAAAATTTAACAACTGAAGGAATAAAGAGCATGGTATTTATAAAAAACTTCATTCTTAATTAGATGTTAACAAATGAGAAAATTGTCCTACTGTATTTCAGGGCACTGCTTTTCTCTCTTCTAGTTCCCTATTAGAAGCTGTCATCTTACAGTTACATTATGGACCATGGTCTGTGAAATATTTATTCACAGACCATATTCGCATGTCATATTTAAGGGTCACTGGAAGACAGCTAATGCATCAGAGTGCTCAAAGCACATTTTTACAAGAGTACAGTTTATTTTGCAAACACATGGCATGTGTGCAGTATTAGTGTTCTCTGGCAGATAAAAGTCTTTTTTCGAGGTACAGCAAAGAAAGTATCCCTCTTATTGTCTGGAAGTTGCACACCTGCAGAATTCCTGGACGACAGATAAAACACAGAAACTTCTATAGAACAGCTGAAAGCTGCTCTAATAATCTAATAGGGCATCTATCATCCTTTTCAGATCAAGAAGTCCCTTTTCACGTGCTACTAACAATAGTTTTAGTCTTCTAGGCCTTTAACTGCTGCAGCTTTGTTTTGCCTTTATCCACCTGGTATAGTCTTGTTTCCATCCTAAGTTTTTTACTTCTGTCTGGGAAAGCCTGTGCTACTGTGATGAAATCCCCTCTAGAGCTTATCAACCTCGTATTTTTACTTGACAAGCTGATTAATCAAGGCAACAAACCCCTGCCCCCACACCATTACCTACCACCACTTGAATGAAAAGCAAGGAAGTTAACAAGAATAAATGTATTTAAGAAAATAAAAGCTTACCTGGAGGTGGATGTGCAGGAGGTATTGGTGGATGTGAAGTTTCAATTTTAGGAATTTTAGATGGTGGTGGTGGTTCTAAAAAACATTTGTCAGTTTGTGATTGTTATTGCTCTGCAATTATTTTCCAAATTCCAACTCTGGTCTCATGCTAATGATTATCACATCACATTACACTATGCAAAAGTACAGTGGAAATCCTATTTACTAGATATGTTTAATAAAGAAAAGTAAAATCAACACCTTTGTATAAGTAAAGTGGCATCAAGTATTACATACAAGTCTTCCAAAAGAACGTATGCCTACAGGTTCAAGTGACTTTGTGACTAGAGACAAACTGTCCCAATAACAGTATGTAAGTGAAGATGAGCAAGTATATGTTTTCTAGCCCAAAACTTTAGCTTGTAAATAGTTGGAACAGCTCTCAGAAGAAGTTGACCCATGCTCTGCTAGGGAAGTGGGTGTTAGAAACCAAACAAAACAGCAATTGGACAGGGGAGAGGAGGGAGAAGAGATAGCTGTCTGGAATCCATCTGCAGAGCTACAGGGGAATAAGTGCCAGACTCCCTTAGGAAGTACGTCCTAGCTATCCTGAACTATGTTGCTCCAAACCAGCAAAACGAAAAGAAACCCCCAAACAAACAAAAGAACCAGGTATGATCACTGCAGTGAGTCTGCATTTCTTTCACTGCACTGTTGACAGAAAATGCTTTTTAGTAGCAGCCATGCCAACAGCCAATTACAAACATTGCTGATTACCAACCACTTACTCTTAGTGCAGCTATTTAATGACATAGTCATTCAAAGCCTCACAGCTTGCTGAGGAACTACTCCCAAATGCTGAATGGAGTTATACACTGAGAGCTGACTAGTTTAGCAAGACTCCTACTGAATAGACTCTTTGGGCACAGTTATACTAAATTTATTTCAAGTTTTGTAGTTAGGAACACTTTAAAAACAGTTATAGTATATATTTAAGGTACATTAGCAGGATCAAAATAGTTTAGAGCTGCCAAGCCTGTAAGCAAACAAACTAAGTGCATGTCAGCAAATTACTTATTCTGGTTTAAGCAGTAAAATGGAAGCAACATGAACAGAATATTAATATTTACCTGCTGCCTTTGTTTCTTCTTTTGGAGATACAGCCTGTTTCAAAAAAAGAAAGAAAAGATAAAAATAAGACCACTGCAGTCAGTCTTTTCTCCCAGGTAACAAGTGACAGGACAAGAAGAATCAGCCTCAAGTTGTGCCAAGGGAGATTTAGATTGGATATGAGGTAAAATTTCTTCATGGAAAGGGTGGTCAGGCATTGGAATAGGCTGCCCATGGAGGTGGTTCAATCACCACCCCTGTAGGTATTCACAAGATGTGTAGATGTGGCACTTGAGGACATGGTTTAGTGGTGGACTTGACAGTGCTGCATTAGTGACTGGAGTTAACGACCTTTACAATCTTTTCCAGCCTAAATGCTTCTATAGTTTCTTAGGACAAATGCAAGACAAGCACTGAACAAAGTCAAATCACACTGGGAAAGCTCAGCTCAGCTTAACTAGCAGAATGCAAAGACTGGAGAAATAGCAGGTATTTTCTATGCAGCATTTCCCGCTGTTCCCACTGTTGAGTATTACATCTCATTTAATGTATTTATCATCCACTGCACATACGTCATGGTCTGGTTCACTGCTCACTGAGCTGAAAACAAGAGGCTTGGCCTCTGTTCCTGATTCTGCTTTGAACTGTCACTCAACCTTTGCCAAAATCACTTCAGGCTCTGATGCTTTATTTACCAGGACAGGAGGGCAGTCAAAGTGTTGCACAGCATAAAACATTTCAGAAGCCTTCAGATGGAAAGCATTGTATAAAATCCAAATGTTATGCCAGGAAAAAAATGTGTGCACACTGAACAAAACCCACAAGCCCTCACACCACCCTTCCAATCACAATTTTCTGGTTGGGTGTTTTCTTGTTTCATTGGTCGTTGTTTTGTTGTAATTTTTTTTACACAACCATGGATAAGGCAATAAAAAAATCTTCCCAGATTACACGGTCCCACTGAGATGACTACTTGATGGTTTCTGAGCAAAGCAGAGAACTTAACTGATATTTTAAGTACAACTATATTTAGAGTGAATAATGAAGGTCAAAGGGGTACAGTACCTAGCTTCTCTGTCTTTTCAGTGAAAATATTTTTTTAAGGGACTGTTTATCTCTAGTAGCTTTACCTGCATAAACTATTCCTCTGTTTCTTTCATTTCACTTTCCACAGCAAGAATGGACACACACTTCAATCCAGGTTGAACAGTACTTTTCCTTAATTCTGAGTATTCTCAAAATTTTTGCTGTCTTATTTTTGCCTGCTTGAGGCAACCTGATTCTTATATTCTTTTGATGGTCATTTCAATTTTCCGGACACCTTCCAGCTGCTTTCTTATTTTGTAAGGACAATCTTTAGCTTACCATTTCAAATACACATACTTTTTTCTTAGTGGCTCTCATGGATTCGTCTTCTGCCTTCATTTTACTTGGATGGTCTTTTATTGACTTTCTAGCACTAAATTCCATGCCTGTAAAACTGCATCAGCTTCCCCTGCACTTTCAAATAGAAGCATATCACTACTTGTTGGATCTTTTCCAGAAAGTTACTCATTTTGTGAAATCAGTTGATCACTTCAGGTGACAAGCAACTCAATTACTGTGCATTTGTTAATATGGAGCAATATTTAAAAACAACATCAAGGTACACCATTACAGTAGAACAAGAAACTGGAGCAAAATAACTCATGACAGAAAAAAACCAGTAGCAATTGAAAGTGCATTTATGCTAAATAAAAAAAAAATAAAAGAATCAAGCAGGAACAATTCTCTAATAATGACAGCTGCTAAATTAGAGATGAGCATTTATTTCGTCATTCTACTGCACTGTAGTTTGTACTGCCCCAGCTAGAACACCTGAGGGTCATAATAAATAATGATAAATTATCAACATTATCTACTGTCATGCTGATGGGTATTAACACCTTTAGCTGAATCTACAGAATGGAACTGTTCCTTTACTGCTGTTTCTATGAGCAAGAAAATTGTTCCCCCTAACAATTTCTAGTTTAATCCAAACGAAAATACTATTTACATCTAATGATTCACTAGTATATTTTTAGTGAAATCAACTGAAAATTCGAGCACTCTTTACCATTAGAGATGTAGAGAATGTGCAGATGCTTTAGACATCTGATATGGGTCTGTAAGTCATGGGCCAATACCTCAGCTGCCTGAAAGCATCTTGGCTCAGTAGAAAGTAATGGGAGTTATAAGAGTAAATTGAAAATCTGGCCTCCAGGAACAAAGTGTATTTCTGTTCTGCACAAATCAAAGGAGAAGTCATGCAAAGCCTATTTATAGAAGCAGGCAACGATTTTAAGTAAGGTTTATGGTACATCTAACTCAAGAACGTTTTAGAAGCACCAAGTGAATTCTTCAAACACCACACATCTTGTTCTCCCAGACTGCTTTCTGGATAAAGAACAATTTTGGATCACATTTATTTTTCTCAAATTCATCCTGCTTTTGCTGTATTCCTACAAAACTCTTTTGAGTCACCCTTTGCTTTTTATTTGTTGTGGCTGCTTACAGTGTATCTACTATTTTTTTCCTTGATTGTTAGGTGATGGACCTCAAATTAATTTCAGGAAAGGTAAGTTTCACTGATGGCTTGACCAGAGGCAACTGTTCAAGAACAACAGATACTATTCAGGCAAAAGCATCACTTTTTTCCACAAGATGCTTCATTAACATATGGGATGGGGCAAAATCAGTAGTACTGTAATGGTAGATCCTTTACAGGAAGGAACAAGCATTTTTAACAACTTAGATGGCACACGTAGGAAAAATCAAAATTGTTATTAACAGTTTCTGATGTGCCAAACTGTCCCAGGCATTTTTTAAAAGAAAAATAGTAAGAGACCCTAGAGGTCTGACAACTCAAGCAGAATTTGTGTTGATGGCACAAAAAGTATGAGAAGAAATACATAATACCTATAAAGAACTCTCACACTTTTCAAGCTAATTAATAATATGATCACCTTTCTATCCTGAACAATGCTAAAGTTCAGTGCAACAACTAAAAATTCCAATGCAGGTCTTTTCCTCTAATAAGTTCTATCTTGCACTTACGAGACCGAGGTTTTACAGAGTTACATTTTTGTCTTTTTTGGGAGTCTGCTATCAGGAAGATGCTGCACACTTCCAATTCCATTTCATTCCAGTATTTGCTGCTTACTCCTAGTTTTTGGGCTGGTTTTTTTAGTTTATTGTTTTGTTTTTTTCCCTGATGTCTGTTCTCTAGTTTGGGCATGTATTAATTACAAGTTAGAGCAAAAGTTAGAACAAAATTTACATCCTAAATGGACTTGTTCCAAAGACTGTACTTCTGAAAACACTCCTCTTGCTAAGTACACATGAAAGAAGACTTGGGTAACACTTTTTTTAACTTACAAGTGAAAAAAAATAACAGAAGTATAAATTAAAATCTGAAAGCTTCATTTGAACTTGATGGCTGTTGAAAAGTGCTCAGAGCACTTGTGACACTATCCAACCTCTAATGTTGCTTCTTATCTTCAATTATGATGTGATAGTATGGACAAAGTGAGGCTGTAAAGTACGATGATTTATAGGCTGCTACTCTTAAAGGATTATTTTAAAAGACTTTTTTTTCAAGAATTTTGAAGTAACTTTAGAAGTCATTATTGTCTTAATATTAGTAATCAAAGAATCAAATAATGTCTTAAGCAGCATTGTGCACATCTCTACATTCAGGCCAGGCACAAGAAACCCTCCTTAAATTAAACCTGCTTAATAGAGAAAACAATGAAGTTTGATAGCCCAGAACCACAAACACTGAGAACCTCCATAGCTCATGTTGACTCAAAAGCCTCTCCATGGCTTTTGGCTCAGGTGGAACAAGAATGTCATATGCCAGAACTGTAAAGGCTGTTCTGCATTAACAAAGCTGCCACATAACCAAGGAAAATCAACTACATAAAATTAATTACAAAGCTCATTCTTAAAGCAAACACAAGTCTGCTGCACATTAAATCAAATGGCCTTCAGATCAGCCTGAAAATAAATTGCAAGTTAAAGTTCAACTTACTGCTGGTCTTTTGATCTGTCTAGGAGGACTTGACTGGGGAGAGGGCTTTTTAGATTGCTGTGCTTGTGTTTGCTGTTGCTGCTGCTGTTGCTGTGCTGACTGCTGCGACTCTTTCTGCTGCTGTGTCTGGGGTTGCTCTGAACTCTGGGACTGCTGTGACTGCTGTACCGTAGGTGCCTGGGGTGTAGACTGAAGAGATGGTGGCTGCTGCAACTGATGAGGAGTATGATGAGGCATTTGCTGTTTTCCCTGTGAGTATAGATCCAGGATCTGATGACAGATATCTAAATAATAAAGAAAGGAAAAATCCAAAGTATTACAACCTTATAATGTTCAAGTATATATTTAGCACAATTATCAACTCTGACTTTTACTGGACATCAACTTCGGAAAAATTTATTGCAAATATTACTCATCATTATAGTGAATAAGATAACTTTCTAAAAGCAGATTAATTTTCAACTTACACTTGCATTTCTGAGTTTCTTCTGCCTATCCTGAGCAATATGTACATGTATATGCACACCTTTCAGAAGGAGAACACAGTATCTTGGTAATAATACACTGTATGCCATTACTGTGTGCCTGGAGAGCCTAACCACGCTCACAGGACAGTAACACAGCAAGAAAACAAGTGGAAGAAGATTATATGTTAAAACACACATGTCTAGTTAGGCCAGTCAAAGAAGTTTTAGGAAATTAAGCAAAGGACTGTTACTAAATTCTTCTTCCAACATATTAGGAGCTAAAGGTCCCCCATAATCTGTTCATCATTCATGGTACATCACAGAAAATCCACTATCCTAGCATAATTTGGTCAAAGACACCAATTATCAATGGGAAAACCGCCGGAAATCAGGCTCCATTAGTTCCAGTGTTCGTAGAACCACTTATTTAAAATGGGGAGTAGATAATCATTAAAAAAACAGAAAACACACCATGACAATTCACGCTAATTAGATGTGTTATAAACTAAACAAATTGTAAAGCAAACACTGAACAAAAGACTAATTATGATGATTAAATATACTTTTAAGCTAAGCCAGTTCAATTTAAAACCTGATTAAGGCATAGTACACACCAGTTACGTACTCAACACAAGATTATTTTGACTGAAACCTGAATAAAAAGATATTTGGATTTAATTATGATCTAGGCCACACTGTTACAGTAACTGTTGTGGGAAGTGGTTTTCATACCTTCCAAAACATCAACAGGCACATCTTGGACAAACTGCTCCCACCATCTCCTGTACATTGGTTTGGATGTCCATTCCTGTATTTCAAACTTACACAAACGGCCTGCTAAGTACATAACTGCGACAGCTATGATCTCAGGCTCCCACTGCAGGGACAGCGTAGTGCAGAGACTGCAACAGGAAATAAACCAAAACACAACCCTGGAGATCACCTCATTGTCCAAGTGCACTTTAATGTACAGCAGCTATAATTAACAGGGTATAAAATCCCACCACAATTCTAACTTCTCAGGCAATTTTAATTAAGAGCCTTGTTAAACAAAAGAGTTTAAAAACTAAATTATTTCTGGGCTACCGCTGTCATGAAATAAGGTCCCAAATCAGATTTTAGAACTTCCAAATGTTTGTCAATAAAATGTAAACAAATACTAAAAAAAAACCCAAAACCCCACAGAACAGCCAAAATGAACTGGTAAAGCAACTTGTCAAGCACAACACGAGTATGAGATCAACATATAAAAGGTTATCTCTTGAATAGCCTTTGTTAAAGCTAATGCTAAAATAACTGATGTTATTGGTATTATTGAAATGAATTAAGTTTCTGTCATAATCAGTTCCTATTTCCTGATATTAATTTTAAATGATGAAATATTTTTTCTCTCTTTTCTCCATAGATTCTGTAACATATAATCTGCTTACAGAATTTTAAATCCAGCCAGCCAGCTGAATTTCCATGAATTCACTGTGGCTGTTTAAGAACAGAACCCCCTATTCTAAAGGCCTGTAGTGCAAAGCACAGAATTATTTTCCCATGATCCTACAAACAAAGTAAATTTCTAATATGGTAATATGATGCTTATTAAGTAAGCACAATATAGCCTCTACAGAACAGAGATAATTATCATGCATGATTTGAAACAACTCCTCCAACTTCATACAAGTGTTTTCCTGAAGTACATTTTAATTGTTAGGTTTTTTTAGTATTAAACACTATCCAAGTATAATGGTCTCCAAATTCTGATGGATAAATTACAATAGTTTGACAAACTTAACAGTGACAGTCATCCCATAATTTTGTTCTACCTGTAAGAACATCACCTGCAAGATTGACAGCAGCTGAAGTAAACATCTTTTGAGATCCACGTTAATTTTGGTCAAATTAATTTGGAGAGTTTAGGTGGTATCTACAGAATCTGAACCCACACAGGGCTTATACAAATCAGGCATATGATTAAAAATGCACCTCTTTTTTAGTGATGTTCTACTACTGTAGACATGACTGACATCTAGGTATTCACAATTTCTGGACAGTCAGACCACTTACATTTTCTTAAGGGTTTGCTACAGAAACAAAAGGTAATATTGTTCCTTAATGAATTAACTTGCCCAGCTCTGTAGAATCCTCCTGAACAAGACTGAAGTGTGTCAAGTTGTTTTGCTTTTTTTTTCAACACCACACGAGAAGTGCTTTTACACGCACTCCCATTAATTGATGTGATTCTTACAAGTTCGTTATTCAAGAAACTGTAAATCCAGTGCTAAAAACTGTATTCCTCAGTGAACTTAATGGCTAGTTCACAATTACCAAAATATCACATTACAAATATATTGATCAAAGTGATGGAATTGAGAAGTGACTTAGTTTTTTTGGAATGTATCTTGTATCACAAACTTGACAAGAAGCCAGTTTGTATCCTTGAGATTCAGGATTTAGAATTTGGTTTTTTACTTTCAAACAGTAAATTTCTTTCTAAGACAGCACTAAATTAGTACCACAACATTGCAGAGGTCTTACTGGTCTACCTCATACTCATTCCAGATTCTGTGCTCAATGGAACTATCATGGTTAATGATGGAAAGAAAAACTGAGGAACATGACCAAGAAAACATGTAACAAGCAGAAAAAAAAAATCAAGTATTTGTCAAAAAAATAGCCAATACCAGAACAAAGTAAGCAACAGTAACTATTTCACTTTCAGAATGTTTCCTAGGTGTATCTTACCTGTCATTGACAAATGTCCATGCCATTTGAACCAGTTTTTGAATTTTATTTTTGTCTCCTGAAAAACAATCAGAAAAAAATGAGGACATAAAATCAGGAGTAACAAACAGTTGTAAGTAGAATATTCTTGCACTGTTAATATATTAAATTCTGGAAATCAGTAACAGGCATTACTTGCTCACCCTGCAACATTTTACCTTTGAGTTGTTTGGCATACTTGAGAAGAAACTGGTATGGATGTTCCACTTGTAAATCAAACTTTATTGTTTGTAGCAAGATTCTTTCAAGTACCATCACTTCTTCCTATAGAGAGTTACAAGGTAACCACAGAATTATTCCTTCTTTCATTCAAAAATACTTTATGCTAGTACAGAGCATGACTACACAGCGCCTCCAGGCAGCCATGTTTGTCTCCAAGGAGAACAGAAAGCTCTCCAACTTATAATATTATTTCAACTTCAGACACCTCTTCTACACATTTATTTGAGTGAGGACAGGGGATGGGGTGCTTAAAATCCCTGTTTCTCTGCAGAGAAATGAACTGAACCAGACACAGCATGAAATTGACAGATACAAAATCACAACAGAAATATAAGCTCTACCACATTTCACTCTGAAGTTTCAACGCTTTCTGCTATTTCAAATAAGCAAATTTTAAGAGAAGCATAGTTTTGCTAAGTCAATATTGTAAAGAAGAAACTTCTCAATACTTTTGAGGTCTAGTTCTCTTATTTAAGATTCACTAATAATTAATTCCTAAAATCCCATTCAGATGATTTATGATTTGGTAACATTTCTTGCTCTGGCTGAAATGACTCAAATTTCCTTTAATTTGCAAAAAAAAAATCAGAATTCACATGAAATAAAATGCAAACTTTTAATGAAAATAATTATTCCAGTAAGCTCCCAAAGCTACTTATATTAGGAAGAATTACTTTCATAGCTACCAACCACACTACCCAGAAGAACCATAAATGCACGCTGAACATCTGATTTAATTTAGAACAACCGAAAATCAGTCAATGCTCTATTGAATGTGTGTCACTTTACTACAGGATGAAATCAATTTCAACATGAGTATTTTTACCTTTGGGTCATCTCCAAACTGCCCAAACTGTACATCATTTAGCAAGCTACGAGCTGTTTTAATTATGTCTTTACATTTCTTGGGTGTTTCTTCAACCTTTCCTGCTAGGAAGAGACAGCAGGCTCCAGTCACCTAAAAAAAGGCAAGTGCTTTCAAAAAGTGGTCTGCAGGTAGATATGCAATACAGTGTAGCATTATAAAAGTGCTGTCAGATTCCATTAACAGCTCTGTAGAAGTCTCACAGGAAAGATTTAATGAGCATACTAATTTCTAATTTTAATATACTGTTAAACTTTTATTTTCTCAGAGGAAAAACACAGAATTTGGAGGACTATCTATTTTATACAACTTTATTTCAAGGTCAGAAACCCAAAGCACAATTCGTCCTAGTTCAATGTGGTCTGTCAAGCAGTTTTAAAACTGTACTACACTTCATTTTTTCTTTCAACTAATGCAGAAGTGCCAGCACTACAGCTGCTACTCCTAAAGAACAATATCAGCAAGTCATAACTGCAATGTCAATACATTTCTCAGCATAAACAGAAATGTGTGAACAGGCAAGAACAATGAATTTTAAGCTGTAATAATTAAAAGACAAAATGCTAATTTTCCATCTTTCTGTAGTGAACAGCAGTAGTAGTACCCAAGTGACTAATCACCATTTCAAGTAGTCTCTGCCCAGTGCAATCATTAAACTAAGTCATCAATATTCTAAATACTTACATATCTTGGGAACTGTTTGAAGGAATGAAACATATAAAACCGATGGAAATAAATAATTCCAGTTGCTAGAGTGTCATAATGTCTGTGGTGCAGATTAAGGACTTTCAAACAGCACGTAAAACAAATTTAAAATCAAACCTGCACAATGGATTCTGCTTTATCAAGTACTTCAAGTAATTGGCTGTTCAGTGACCAGTCAGAAAACACTGCAAGTAAAACATGAGCTTTAGGGAAAAAAAAACCAACAAAAGCCCTTAAAGCTGTGTAAATACTATGATCAGGCCCAGATGTAGCTGATATCTAAAGCGTTTGTTGTAAATGTGCAAAGTCCTGATTGTATTTACCAGAGGATGCACATAAGGTCATCCTGTGTTGCACCACACCTGCCTCAGAAAAAGTCAAGCCCAGCAGTAGGTACCCGAAGGAACAGAACAATAATCCCTTCACATTCAAGTGCTGCTGATGAGGAAAGTTACTCTTCACACCTACAAACGCAAATAAAGTCCAAACATGCTCCCTATCCTTCAGTTTAAGAAAAGTAAAAATTTTGTTTTCACCATGCTTTATTAAAGAAAGAACTAAGGAAATTAAAGGAAGCATAAGAATATAGGAAGCAGAAAATTTAAGTGGCGTCAGAATGGCAGAGTCGGCAGAACTCATACACAAACTTGTAAATCCCAAACCAATGAAACAAAAAAACAGCCACCAAAGTCAAAGACTGGAGAGGCAGAGGTTAGAAGCCTCAGAGGCACAATCTAGAAAGCTGAGGGAAAAATTCAAAATTTGAGAAGTCACGTAGATTCATACAGTGAAACACTGAGTTTCATAACTCACAGAAGTTACTCTTAATTCGAAAGTTTGTATCATCTTACTTCCCTATTGCCAAATTGGAACCTTGCTTATCCAATGAATGGATAGAAATTGTGTAGGAACACGTTACGTCAAAAGTCACATAAACACAAATATACTTTTGATTAGCAATTAAACATCTCAACAGCTGAGCATGTCACATTTCTTGGAACATTTTATTCTGAAAACTCACTATTCATAAAGACATTACCCACATGAGTTTAAAGGATACAGTCCTAAACGTGTTCCCACATCGAATATGAATCTGGCCCCTTCCCTGCGGTATCGTGCCTCCGTAGCTGGATCAAGCCCTTCTAGCTGTGATGGTGTGTGTGCCAAATCTTTCTTATCCCAGTACCAGCATGGCTTTGTATGGTCCAGGTTTGCCAAGTTTACAGAAGGGCTGGAATTTTCTTTATTCTCCTTCATTTATTAAAACAGGATTGTCTTTGCTTTTTAAGTTTTCAAAAACGAAGTCTTCAGGGAGTCACTTCAGGACCCTGAAGAAAAAAAAAAAAAGGAATTCTTTAAAAATAGAGAGAACTGTCCCCTCCAATTCCTGCTCAAAGAGGAGTAAAGAGGAATAGTGCTGAGCCTTGCCTGTTGGAAAGGACTCTTTCCTATGCTCAAAGACAAGTAATAAAGAACTTCGCCTTTATCTTTCCCAGGTATTGCAAATACAATCAAAGAAAATGCCATAGATTATCCTTGCTATTACCCGTTTAATAAGGAAACTTCAAGAACACATCTCCAATATCTGCTATTTCTTAGTAGAACAACTTCCGTCTACTTTGTCCATAAAAGTAAGGAAAAGAATTTCAGGGATGGCTGCAGAAAGATTTGAAAAGTTAGGGGGATTAGCCGACTGTTGGTAACTAGGAAAGGCACTGGCGAGGTGAGCCTGAATGGCCATTTAATTACGTGCCTGCTCCCTGGGATACCCCGGGCAGCAACCACCTGGCAGAAGCTTTGAAAGGTGATCTGTACTTGTATTACTTAAAGAAAAAAAATGTATCAGGGTTCATTCACATACCAAGATTAAGACAACTGACGTGAGTTTGTAGAGGAATGTAGCATCTAAAAATCATCCCCTGAAACAGGCAACTGAATGCACTCCAAGAGTCTCCTACTTGCCAAAGCGCTTACCAGCACTTTGTGTACACAGATGCAGATCACAAAGCTCTGCTGGCACCTTTCTGCTGTTTGAATTATGACAGACAGATGTTCAGCTTAAAGAATGAACACTTGCCGCCTTTATTTCTTTCAGGCACAAAACTGCTCTGGCTCCAATTCAACTAACTACAGACACCATGCACAGATTACTGCCGTCACCTGCAAAGGTTTGCACAACACACAGTGATTAAATATGATGCAATATGTTCGTTCTAAGCAAGACAACCACAGGAAGACCCAAACTTAAAACTCTTAAAATCAGCTATTACTTTTCGAGACGTTTCCCTTCTGAAAACGGAAAAAAGATCACGTGAACGGCCACGGAACGATGCCTATAATCAGCACCTCGCGCTCACCTTCAAAAAGTTTCTCTTTTTCAGAATAAAGGAAACTGTCTTTGCCTCACGGTGGTTTTGGAATCACCTTCACAACTCGTGGTATCGGTCACAGACAGATCTAAATTCTGTCACAAGAAAAAGTAAATGGCTACTAAAAACTATTTCCAGAATCAACAAAAGCGCGCCAGGCCACGAACACACATTCCCATCGTATTTATTAGAAAGGTCTTAGTTTTTATAACTATAACGATCCTTCTTCCTTACAAGATATTGCTTCCTAACTTCGAAAGCGCTTCAAAACCAATTAACACTAAAAGCGCCCGAAGCGACAAGATCTGCTTCTATAAAGGAGCGAAAGCACTTCCGAATAAGGAACTAGGAACGAAAATTACCGCCCGCGAACAACTTAAATGGACGATCTCAAACGTCCCAATCCAGACCTCAACGCCCGGAAATAATAAATTTTCTCTGCCTTTTTACGCACCCCATTACACTGAAAGAGAGTTCCACAGCTCGATCGCGGCTTTTTTATACCTTACCTGAGACGGGCCCGCCGAGCGCGACTCCGCCTCAGCAGCCCCGACCCGGCCGGGGATGCTCAACT
>WBMY01002445.1:55932-101381 GCA_013397315.1 Donacobius atricapilla | reverse complement strand
CCTTCCCCCGCGGGGCCGGTGCGGGGCTGCTGCGGGCCTCCTTCCTCGGGAGCCGCCGCCTCCGCCGCGGCTCGCCCCGGCCTTTCGCTCTCCCGCTGCTCGGCCGGAGGGGCTGGCGCGTCCCCCGGGTCCGCTGTGGGCGGGCCGGGTTCGTTCCGGCCCGGCTTACGCGGGTTTCTGGTGAGCCAGGCGGCGGCACTGGCGTTTTCCCTTGCCCCATCCCCCCTCGAGAGGCTGATAGAAACGAGAGTAAAGCAAATGGCTTAAAATTGCTTTCCCCATGATGTAATTCCTTTTTTTTTTTTTTTTTTTTTTTTTAATCGCGNTTCTTAATACGTGAGGTTTGAGTACTCCCTGCTCCTGCTTCAGCTTCCCGTAGCGCCTCGCGTGCCCCAGCTCTCGGGGTCTGGCTCAGGGGCGTTTCTGCGGGTGTGTGGCTCCTCGGAGCCCTCCTCTGGCTGGAGAGGAGTGCTCTGGTTTCTTTTCTTTCTCACCCCGTCTGCAGCCTGCTTTAGTAGAGGGGTTAAGTCTTTGGAGGAAAAAAGTGAGGGTATTTAAAATTAGAATAAATCGTAAACTGTTTATTGACAGGGGTGTTACTCCTGAAACAGCCTCGGTGTTTCAGCCTTCCCCTATTGCTACAATAGCTGCCTGTCCCATGAACTCTTCCTCCTCTTCCTTACCCAGCAACACTTGATTAGAGTTGCTTGAGCTGAGGCTGTGTTTTGCCTTCAGTTCTTACAAAATTCCTAAATTTTGAATTTGGCAACTTTTTTGTCCTACATTCAGCTATCAGGTCAAGCTCAGGTCTTCCTTTTGGAAGTTGTCCATGGTTCAAAGCTGCTCTTGTCCCAAGCTTGGTATCTGCTCTTCTGGATGGACATGTCCTTGGAACCTAAGCTTGCTCCTCAGATCAAGCTGAAAGTGCATTGTCTTTGTCCCTTCTAAGAGCATGTAAAGTAGGCACCTGTCTATTCAAGTGACAGCTTTGTTCTCTGAAAAGTGCTACAACATTGGCTTAATGTCTCACAAGTGTTTTCTGCTTTCAGTTGTTGTAATCTCATGACTGTCAAGTGAAACATAAGTATTTTGTGAGTAAACAAATATGGCATTCTGCATGTCCACTATGAAGTTCCTGGTATAAAATAGTAAGCCAGTGTACAAGTTGCTGGAGGGAAAGGCATGATAGGCTCAAAGGCGGGGGTGGCTTCCTGATATTTTTGCTCAATTAAGTTACTTCATGTGGTAGAGATTCAAGTATGCTGGCTTGTGCCTTAATAAAGTTTTCAGTTCTGCTTAGCAGGGATTGAAGTATATATTGCAGTACAGTTGAAAACACATTCTTGACATTGTGTGCTGAGAAATAGATTTAGTCTGTTGGGGCAAGAAATGCCACAAACCCTGAAATCATTTGTAATCAGTATATCACTATTTCCAGAGGTGGCCTGATCTGTCACTGAAGTCAAATGTGCCTTGAAATAGAATTCCGATTTCAGTATGGTACGGAAATTAAAAAGAAGCTGTATTATGTCTCTCTGTATGGAATAGTATACATCTTGAAGATACTTTCATTGTAATAAATCTATTTAGACATATCTACTGTATCTATGTAATACTTTTTCATCATAGTGGTGCTGGTTATGTAGTTAATTTGATAAATTGTGTAGTTCTCAGCAAGTTAGTATTTCAGTGGTTGCTCTGAAAATAAAAAAAAAAGAGGCACTTTAAGGTACTGGAGCTCTTAAGGGATCTGTATCTTTTCTAGCAGGCTGTCGTAGTGCTCAGTGCATGAGACCTCATGATGCCCGTGGCTTAAGCTTTTGGAAGCCTGAGTGGTTCTGTTAAGTCTGCCCATACTGATGGCTGAAGTCAGGGGGTCTTACTTTAGTCTCAGTTAGGAGTTATCTTCTGTGAAGTGAGGTTCATATTTTCTAAATTAAGAACATTATTTAGGAACATGCAGATAAAGACAGTTTATAAGGGTTTTTAATTAATTTTGCTCTAAAGGAATTAGGAAAAAAGGGTTTGTGGGAGTCTTCAGGAGGAGCAAAATTCAAGCTAAGAAATAAAATCACAAAAGTGGGCTGGCAAATTGGTAGAGTTTATCAGCTTCTTTTCTTCAAAGAGTACAGATTTTTTTCTTTTCTGGTCAAATAGCTGTCCGAGGATCTGATTCAAGAGCGAGACAAGGGGGTTAAGAACTTGTTTCCTTTGGATAGGTTAGTAAACTATCTTCCCTAGAAATATCAGTCAGTTGTTGATAGGAAGAAGCACTCCATCTGCTTAAGAAAGCTTTAATGGGAGGTCAGGGGCTATAGGGACAGACCCATAGTAAATAATGTAATAGTTCCAAATTAACAAGCTGATAAAAGTGAATTAAGAAATACAGACCTTTTTTGAGCTGTTCTGTTGGATAATGGACTTTTTTTTTTTCTTTGCCCTTCAGCATTTTATGCTACCTTCAAATTAGTAATTTCTTACCAGAAGTTTATATTTAATGCATGAGGCAGTCTTGTGCTTAGTATCTAGCTAGGTTCAACTGGATGGGGAGGGAGATAATGTCAAGATGACAGGACTTCCTTTTTTTAGTAGATTAGTACTATCTCAAGCATCTGAAATCAGAATACTGTCAAGACTTGTTTTCTTTGATTCTAATGATGAGAATAAATGTCTTTTGGAATTTGATTCCCAACAATTAGCTAGATTTGTTGTAGTTGGTGTTTTTGTAGGTGTATCAAACAAATATTCAGCTAATTTTAGTAGCTTCTTTTGATATTATTCTGTAGGCTGCCTTCTTCCCAGTATCACAGCGGTATTTTTATATATTCTTTCCTTAACCTTACACTGTAATGGGATTAGCAGTGTGTTCTTTGCAGAATAGATGTATGCAGTGCATACAGCAGTGGTTCAGTCTTTCCTCTTTTCCAGATGCTTTAGGCTTGTGCTCATGGCTGACAAACCTGTGGTGGTACAGCTTTCTATAATAAAGGGAATTATTTGATCCTGACCATCCTTTGCCAGATAACTTGTTAGAGACACTTCAGCTTCCTAGATTTGGCTTTAGATGACTAATGTTTTTAACTTAGACTGTTATGTAAAATATGAGAAAGAACCTCTCAAAACTAAAAGTACAGCAGGAGTTCTTGCTCCATAAAAATGGCCCACTAGTGTTGTCTGGCCTTAGTCTTGTGTATTTGGAGCTAGGCTTGTGTTTGTAGCAATCAAGAGGTGACTCCATGCCCAAGTGTGTTTTAATATTGCTTTGCATTTTTGGTCTTGCCCTTCCTCTGCTTTAACCTTCTTTGCTCCCTTTTTCTGTTTTTAGCTGCTCTGCCCTACATTGCCTCTTGCTTGCATCTCTTCTAACAAATGACGATTCCAGTTACTCCATCTATCCCTGCCCTTCCTTCACGACTTCCCATACTGTTCAGGTAGTCTGTTAATCCTTTTTCTTTCTTTGAAATAAGGAAGAATTAGAGCTGTATTCTTTCATTTCACTTCTGGGTTCTGTGACCAGGCCAGAGCAGCAGACCTGTGACTGCAGGAGAATTCCACCTGTATGTCTAACCTGGGCTGAATCATGCAGAGATGTGAATGACTGTGCTTGAGATCAGTTTTATCTCCAGTACTGGTGTTTACAGGCTCTGAAGTTGGCCAGATGTAGGTAATACGTAAAGCAGAAATAAAGGAAATGGCATGTTTCTGAGAACGGAGCTGCTAATATCCTGTTAGGAATCAAAATACAATAAAACTCGTAACTTGAGAGATACCATTTCACTTTTCAGAAGTGTTTTCTGAGCCTGCTGTTAAAGTCTTTTATGTACTGGGAGATGACAGATTAGTTGGCTTATTTTATTCTTGGGTATATTCCCAATATCTCTGAAGGAATTGGCTGACCTGTCCTGGAAGTGCCTGCAGCAGTGTTTGAACGCATGGTTTTCAACTAGTGTTTTAATGTAGGCCAAAATTGTTTTTGTAATTGACGATAGACTGTAAATCCTGTCAGTTCTATTCAGTTGCTTTTTTATTGTTTCTGTTAAGGGTGTGATAACCTGCACTGAAAGGAGTGGAGTCAATCTCTGGGGCTCTTGTGTTAGCTATCTTATTCTAGCCTTTTGCATGCAGATCAGTTGGTAGGTTGTCCTGTTTATATGTTTGTAGGTATCTTAGAATATGATAAATAATGGTGGAATCATCTCAGTAAAATTAAGTCTCTTATATTACAAATGCTGCCTGTATTTCTGAGTTAATCTTGCTTTGTCTTTAATGCTTTATAGCACTGGTGTCCAAAGTTTTCGATTAGTGTCTTAGCAGAGCAGGAAGAGGATGTGGTGTGTGGATTTCTATTTCCATGGAACCTGTATTGCTGGTCTAGAACTTCCCTTATGCTGGGTCTTGCCTGGTGTGCCCATTCTCATGCTAAGGGAAGATGAGTTACTTCGTGAAAGGGGTTGGTGCCAACCAAGCATGAGGTACAGGCCCTTGACAGGTCCTGTGGGGGTTGTCTTTGTGGCCACTGTTGGAGGTGCTTGGTTATCTTAATTTGATGACAGTTTATAGGTGTAACCACGTAATAACTTCAAGAACTGAGAAAAGGCGATTTTGCATTTAAGAACTTTTGTATTGAAGTAGTTCTGACAAGTACTTCTGAAAGATCTCTTTTTTACATGTTTGCCTCTAGGTAATTCAAATGAACAGTGTTTTGATGTCTGCAATTATATAATTTGTGGAACTGTATGTCTACTTTGTCCCACTGCTCAAGTCATCAGTGAGGATGATAATCAGTGTTAGTCCCAGTACTAATCCCTGGGGTATGCTGGTGTGCCCGGCCTCCAGCTGAGCTTTGTGCCATTCACCACGACCCCTTCAATGCAGCAGTGCAGCCAGTTTTCAGTCCTCTACTTTAGTTGGTGGTTCATCAGCTTGTCTGCATATGAGGTGGTAGGTGTTGTTAAAAGCCTTACGGTGTAGAGGTGAACAGCATCCACTGCTCTCCCATCAAGGTTAGCTGCTTCAACAGCTTCCCTCCACTCAGCACGGGTGAGCACTCCAGCCACATCTGGAGTGTAGTGTCCAATTCCGGGAGTAGCTGTAACTCAGTGTGAGAGGTGGAGTCACTGAAGAGAGGCCAATGGGGAGGCCGCTAAGATGATTAAGGGACTTTCTTTCTTATGAAGAAAGGCTAGGAGAGCTGACAGTCTTTGACCTAGAGAAAAGGCGGCTCAGCAGGATCTTCTCAGTGTGTACAAATACCTGAAGGGAAAGTGCAAAAGTGCAAAGAAGGCAGAGCCAGGTTTTTTCAGAGGTACCCAGTGATAAGAGGTAATAGGCACAAACTGCAACAGAGGATGTTCTCTCTGAGCATCCAGAAATACTTTTTTACTGTGAAGGTGACTGAGCACTGTTTGGAGACTGAGTCTCCATTCTTTGAGATATTTAAAAGCTGTCTGGACATGGTCCTGGGCAGCTGGCTCTAGGTGGCACTGCCTGAGCAGGGCGGTTGAACAAGTCTCCAGTGGTCCCTGCCAGTCAAGATTTTTTTTTTTTAATGTTTGTTTAAATGTTTGTATTCCTGCTCCTATTTCACCAAAGGTAAGTCTTCCTTACATCGGATCTCAGGGCCTGGAATTCCTGAGGACCAGGCAAGTCTTGTCGTTGAAGACATGCAGTACCAGTCTTCTTTTCTGTGTCCTTTGTCATCAAATTCCCTGGCCCCATTCAGCATCAGGCTCACACTTTGCCTTGTCTCCTCTTCCTTTAGCTCCTGATGCACCTGAGAAGCCATTCTTACTGTCCTTCTTGTACTTTGTCCCTTGCCAAATTCAACTCAAATGGGGTTTAGCTTTCCTAAAGCTCAAACAGTACCTTGATTTTTCCTGAGTAGACTGGCCATGCTTCCACCTCTTCTGTTGCTTTGTTTGAGTTTTCTTTGTTTGAGGAGTGTCTTGTCCATTGATGCAGACCTGCCACCTTCACTTAACATCCTGCACATAGGGATGGAGCATTCCTGAGCTTGGAAGAAGTGATCATTGAAGTCTCACCTCTTAAGATCTTTATAATGGTGGAGTAGTAGCAGAATAGCTTTATTTCCATCCTTCAGTTTTCAATTGCATACTCTTAGAAGAAGCAAAAATAGTAGGCCGCTAGAGCGTATTTTGTGAATCCATGAACAGATTCCTGAGTTAACAAACACCAAATTACCCTTGTGCATCAAATCTCTAGTTCCAGGTAGCTAGATAAGATTTCTTTTAGCATTCAATGTTACTTTTTTCCCCCTAAATACAACAGAATATAATTTCTCATTTTCAAGAGTAGAAGGTGTTAGGCATATAGATGTTTTTGTTACATTTTTGATTCCTGTGCAGACAGCATTTCAGGGTTTGTTAAAATGGTTCTGTTTTACTGCATCGGTGGTCACTACTCCTTATTCTGGTTTTAGCATTTGTTTCTCCAGACTTTCACTGGGATATGATGAATGGTCGGTCACCAATATGCTCTTCCATTCTTTTGATAGAATGGGACAGAGGTTGATATCAGTATTCATAAAGTTGGTTTTCTTACTTCATCAAAAATAGTGATACAATGCTCAGATCTTCCAGTCTTAGCTAGTTCCCTGCACCTATTTCCAGGTTTATTTATTCAGTTTTATCAATCAAACCCTTGATACAAATGCATTTCTTTAATGCATCTGCATAGTTTCTTTCTTGTTGAATATGTTACTCAGAAATAGCTACGGGCCTGTATCTAAAAGTCAGTGACCCATTTGTCCAGAGTTGAGTTTTTTACATAAACAAAACTGACTTTTCAGAATAGGACTCACAACCTTCTGGCTCAGTCTCCACTGCCTTGTACAGGCTGTGGCATCTGGATGGTCTGTGAGCTTCCAGGTGGCAGGTTAGAGCTGCTGGGATTCAGGAAACTGGTGACTGACGCATTTCAACAGTCTTATTGTGTGCTCTAACCTCTGTAAGCCAGCAGCCATTCCATAACTACTGCTGCTCACTTTGGAGGGTAACTGCCTGTATTTGGATATTCCTGGTATGTCTTGATGTTTGGAGGCTGTCATTGATACATATATATTATATACATACATATATATATTTGTATGTATGTATGTGTCTATGATCTTGCAACTGGATAATCCTTTCTTTGGAAACTGCCTTTTTCAAATGAAGTGGGTCTTGGCAGGAAGCTGAGCAGTGCATGGATGAATTTCTTGCTTAAGGAACTTCGCATGCTGGAATAGTATTTTTAGACTTGCAGAAAGTAGTAAGGGTTGGCTGGTGAAGAAAGAAATGGCTGGTTACTTTGGATGACCACCTACAATGTGTAATCTTCCCCTTTGCTAAGCAGAGTTGCATTGATAGCATATTAATATTAACTCTACTTAAAATAGAGATGCATCCATTCCCTCTGGAGTATGCTGCACCTGATTCTGTCAGTCAGGAGCGAGTAAAATGGATGTTGTCAGACCAATCTGAGAAGCTCTGTGTGCTGATACAGTGAGTACACTGATAGAACTGTAAAACTTAAGGGTTGCAGAAAATGACTGTTGGGTTTTCATGTGGTTGTCAAATTGTGTCTGTTCTCTGCCCCTATTTCCAAAAGCCAGCATTCAGGCAGTCATTTGTTCCCAGCTGATGCTTAGGAACAGTGAGCTCTGTAAGGGCTCATGAAATTACAATTTTTGCATTTGTCAATGCCCTATTTGAAAATAGAATTTCTGTTTTCAAGACAGTGACAGATAATGTTATGATTTCCTTCTGTCACTGTAGGATGCCTGGCTTCTACAACCTGTTTCTCTGGCTAACTGAGTCTTTGAATCCATGCCTGAATATAAAAAACTGGCCTGTTGCACTTTGAGTTTGGGCATTTAGAAGAAATACAGAAATTGCTTGCTCTATTCTGTGATGTGTGAGAGTTGGTCTCTAAGTGTTTTGGAGGTATAGTGCAGAGTTTCATCTAATGATATGGACAGCCAAAAACTTTGCAAACTGTAGTAAACAGTGATTGTAGTCTTAAAGACATGGTGAATGCCTAGTTTGAAAGAGGGAAGTTAGTGTAATGATGCCGGTTTTATTTGTTGTACTGGGGTTTAATTGTAGCACTCCAAGACAGTAAAATTCTGTGCGACTTTGAGGAATATTTTACCTTCTGTAAAGATAAATTTGTATATTATCCAGAGAGCTCTCAAATGGCAGATCAGGTTAATAACAAAAAGCTGGTTTGAGCACATTTCTGCAGACTTCTGTCCTGACTGTGCATGACATGTTGGCCTGAGGCCTAGGGCATGAGCAGTCTAGTTTTGGAAAGCACTGCTGCTCCCAGAATGCAGTTTTCTCTGGTGGATAGGGATTCACCAGAGTCACCTGCAGCAAGATATCAGGTGCAGCTTTGCTACAACATCCATGGTGTTTGTATTCAGTTCTGTCCTTTGTGTCTCTTAGGAATAATTACTCAGTGTGAGTAGAAGTCATCTCTATTTACAAATTTGCCAGACTTGTAGATAATGGTTCAATTTGTGGTAGCAGGAAACTCAGCTACAAGAACTGGGAATCATAACACTGACAGCCTGTCACGTCTGGAGTCATGCTGCTGTTTTTTCCCTTGTTTGAGATATATTCAGTATGAACAACTTTTCTTTTTGGACTGATGGATATAAGCATGATCTTGCAAGCATTGCAGGTGTGACTTGTTGGTTAATGCAATGTCTGTTCGTGGTCCTTCATGGCCAAAGGAGACCTGGGGGTGTTGCTGGCGAGGGACTCGGGGCTGTGGCTGTGACAGATCTCAGATGAGATGAAAGGTGCAGGGTCTGCAGGGCCCTGGGACTGTTGAAAGTCCAAACTGCTGGAATCTAGCACAAGTGGATTATCTTTGCTGGCTGTGCAGGGATGAGGTAGGCCCAGGAAACCAGGAAGGAGGGTACCTAGAAATAAAAAGAATGAAATCTAAGTCTGGAGGGGTCACAGAGGCAAGACAAGCTCAGGCTTCCTAGAGGTTTGTAGGAAGACTATAGAACTCTTTCTAGCTCTTCATCTGAACATTTTGGAATACTGCTTGTAGGGTCTGGTCAGCCCTATTCTGTGATTCAGTACATGGCTGGGGGTCAGAGGGATAGGTTGGTGAAATGACAAGGGATGTGCACCAAATTAAGACAGGGCAGGAAAACAGATTCTTGGCAGACATGTTAACAGTTTATTAGTATGCTAGAGGCTGTTACCTTGTGAAAACATGCTGGTCAGTATTTCTGCCTTAATACAGAGAGGAGGGCTTTGTTCAGAAAGTTACACGGTCTTCCTAGATATTTTAGATCCAGAGTGGGCAATGTGCTTACTCTGTAATGTATGTGCTAAAATAAATGTTTAAAATATTTCTGCTTTGACTTGTGTTGTCACCTGTGAAGGTGCTGCCTAGCAGTTCTCTTATCATTCTTGTAAATTGTGAGGATTAACATTCTGAGAAGATGATGGCAGTTTACAATACCTTATTGTCTGTATATGTTTTGTTTGTTACTTTATCAAACATCTGAAAGCTCAGGGATGAAGCTAAGTAACACTTAATACTGCTGTGTCTTTCCCGTTCCTTAGAGCCCAGTAAATGTGTATGTTAAGCTTCTTTATTTCAAACCACTGCAGAGTTTGAGTAAACATGGAGGAGACTGTAAGGTCTCAAGTTGCCAACTATGAATGCCAGAAGGTATGAAGGGGCTTGAAAGAATATGCTACTTTATTTTCAAGGACTAGAATAAAAAGATCAGAGAACTGCCAGTCTTCCACCTGGAACTTCTAGACACCTTCTGGAATAATGACCATTTTAACCACTAGCTAGGGAGTGGGCTTAAAGCAAATGGGTTTGGAAGACTTTCTGACAGTTGTTAAGCCCTCAATTACATCACTTATCAGGCATTCATAGTGGAAACTTCTTAAATTTTTTTCAATGTGCATAGCTCTTAAATGTTGTCAGAAGTTCCTCACCCAACTGTCAAACAGTACTCTTTTGGGATTTAGAAATGTGAAATGCTTGGACTGCCCCGGGTGGTTTGAGGACACTAAAATTGCAGTGAATTGAAGTGTAATCGTAACAGGGCTTGAGGGCTGTGATCTCTTCTGTAAGGGTTTGCCAGCAAAAGAAGCAGCTCTGTAATAAGTGTATCGGTAAAATGTTTCTTTCAAGCTATTAAGGAGCATCCCCGGAGTATTTCTTATCAATTGCATTGCAGTAAATCTGTGCACTGCTGCAACTTATACATAGGCGACCATTGTGCAACCTTGCTATGTAACAAAGTACTCAACTCTCCTCCAACTTCACATGGGGTGGATATATATGGAAGGAATGACAGTAATGCTCATTCATTATTTCCACAAATGAGCAGGGATAGATTTTTATATATATATGTGTATAATGAGCTGATGTCTCTGCACCCAGAGCAGGAAGGCAGGCCCGGTGTACCCTCTGTGTGGGTAAAAGAGCAGCACATTCTCATGGAGGCGAAGTGCCACTCTGAACCTTTTGCCTCTATTCAACCATGATCCTGTATCAACATGATCTGTCAGGTGTCTTTCAGAAGTGTACAAGGCATGCAGTATAATTTAACAGCAAGCCCGTTAACTGGCATAACTATTCCCATGTCTTGGAAAGGTTAAAAAGAGGTACATAAATACGCAATGGAATTCTCCAATCTTGTCTTTTCATTGTTCACGTTGGTTTCTGCTGTGGTTCCTGGCTGCAGCCTGGAAGCCCTGGGAATTCAATAAACTCTTCTGGATCATGTTTTGTTTGTTGTAGTCTGATAGTGATCCTAAACTCTCCTGGTCAGGGTGAAGAGCCACCAGTACCACCTCTGACTATGTCTTTAAGGAATTCATCTGCTCCAGAAGCTTGATGGAACAGCTGTGCTTCATTGTTTTAGCTAGAAAAAAATGCAGCAGTTACTTTAAAACTGCTTAGGATCCCTTCTTTAAGGACAGGGTATTCCAGGAAGCAACATGAAACTGTATCAGATGAATTCAGATATTTATAATTTCAAGCACAGTTTAATTGTGCACACTGGGTAGTGTCAATTCAGTGTCCAAATATAGATACTGAAGTGGTTTTTTGTTTCCAGCAGTGGTATTGAAACGTTCAGCCAATTTAAGTTGGTACAAGACATGAATGTAAAATGAAACTGGATTTGAGGGCAAGAATTGCATGTGTTACCACATAGCCTAGAACAAGTCTTAAAGCTCGTGAAACTTTGTTTTTGCTCTGGATGTCATCTTCCCTTCCTCCCTTTCATTAGAGTGATTTGCAAGAGGTTTTTCGTAACTGTGCGTACATATTGCAAGGACTCTATGGGTAGTAAGTTCCTTTCAATAAAATGTAGGCGATGCATCTGATGTGTGGTTACATCTGCATCGCCTGGCTGCTGGGGGAGTAACTTCAGCCGGAGGAGCCAGGCGAGAGGGGCTCAGGGACAGTGGCCGCCCTTTATGGGATGCGCAGCCTGCGCGGAGCTGGGGATGTGCTTTGTCAGTAAGATGGCCCGGCGTAATTGTCTCACTGGAAAGGAGCAGTGTAGGAGGCAATAGTAAATCATATTGGAGTTGCGGTGTGTGTAGAAAGCAGAGGGTAGGCAAAGGTGTTAAAGCAAAAACTGAGCTGAACTGAGGGAATTTTTCAGCGCATAGCAGTAATTGTGGGCCCAATTGCTACTAGGTTGCTTGAGGGCATTCCACTTATGGGGAATTATTGTTGCAATTAACCAGTAGTCCTTGGCATTAAGTGTCTTCAGCTTTAAATCTCCTCCTTTGAGACAATCCAGTTAATTGGAATATATGTTATTGCCTAGTTATGCGTTATTTATGCTATTGACTATAATGCAATTAAAAAAGAATTTAAAAAAATCTTCACAATGATACCCAAGTTTGGTTGTGGGGTTTTGTTGTTTTGTTTTTTTTTTTTTTTTCTATTCAGCCAGGCTCTGTTCCTTCTGCCCTAGCTGTTATGTGTAGCAGGTCACAGTAAATATGTAGTGATATGTATCAATATGCATCAATTTTTTATATGCATTCTAGAGAATTCTTAAAAAAAGGGGATGGTTTATGCATACACATTTTTCTTTCAGTAACACAAATGGAGGAATGGGTTAAATTTTTATTAGTAGTTCTTTCCCCCATTTAAAGAGGTGCTGCCTCTTTTTTTGGTGGTTGAAATTACTGTGATTCTTAGTGACCAAGACAGAGCTATGTGAAATGTACATTTTGGCTTAAAAAACAATTGCCATGGAAATATATGCTTGGATACATCATCCTAAAGTCCTAATTGCATGTGAGGCCTTGCCAAGATTTCAAAGCACGTCAGCTGTCTTGAACAGGGATAGAGTGTCTGCTTTTAACTGTTCACTCTGGAGCAATGTATTGAGTGTTACAGTGTTTTGTTGCACCTCTATTAACATAGTTTTGCTTAATTTTAACTTGTGCCTTCATAGTCATCAGTGTGACTCAATTTTTTACTTTTGTAAAGTAATCTGACTAAGTACAGTAAATGGTGATGGAAGGTCCTAGTTTTTGATCTCGTTAGTCATCATTAATATTGAGATTTCCATGAAGACACTTGGTAAATGTGCCAGCATGGCCAAGGAGTTGCTGTCTGAAATGACATGCTGAAGTGATTTTGAGCCTTGCTAGCACATTGCAATTTTGTTGTTTTGTTTTTGTGTTAGGCCATCACAGGACCTATTTTTGAAAATTGTGGAACATTTAGGTCTTTACAAAGCCTATAAATACAGCAAGGGTAGCACATAATTACTAGTTCATGTCTTAGCATATGAACACTTAAGCATTGTGTAGTATGTATGTGCACAGGATAACAGGTAAAATCAAAGTAACTTTCAAACTATAAGTCTTGTGTAACTATGACATACTGGATAAGAAATATTTTGGTCCATATTAACATTTCTGTATTTATGGTTTTACTATTTGGGGACTTTCCTTATGTGAGCACTGGGAGGCTAGATCTAGACAACAGCTAATCTTGTTTTGTAGACTAAACTTTTTCAAAGTTTCTTTTGTATGTTGAGGCTGTTTCTTCTGGGATTGCACTGCCATAGCAAACAGCTGTTCCAGAACAAAACAGGTAAGTAGTGTTTTCACAAACAATCATAATGTATTTTATGTCTGGATTTATTGAAGTATATGTCAATCATTTGACTGTCTTATGCCTTAGTAAACAGCCCATATGAAGAATTAAGTAAACAGATTGTCTAGCTGAAAAACAGATGCTTTGCAAGAACTGAATTTTTCTGAAGAAGTACGAAAGCAAAAATGTTATCTAATAGTATTTTCTTAAATTTACTTAATTGATGGTAACTGTTTTTAAAGCAATGGCATACATATACTGGAATTGTACTCAAACCCATCCTGTAGGAAGAGAAAGCATTCATTTGGAGCATTAAGAACATGGGCATACATGTCTAATGATTTTCTTTGCCAGTAAGTTCTTTTCATTAGCAAAGGCTAGAGAGACATTTTCTCTATTAGTCTTTATTTTTTCCCCATTGAGGGGGGAAAATTATTCTTAGTCAGTTACATTTATTTAGATGATCATACTTTTCATATGGTACTGTGTTTACTTTAGAGGACAGCAAAGCTTACCACGATTGGTGTGGTAGATTCCTTGAAGAAAAGATGCGTATGAGGACCAAGTATGCTAGAGAGGAGAAACAGAGGTAAATGGTACCTACCTCCTGAAGGGAATAAAATCCATCTGTTAAGTGGGAAAGATGAGAAAAGGTATGGGAAGGGAATGACTGAATCAAAAGACATGATGCTTTCAAGGACTTTTTCTCAGGAAGACTGTTCTTGTTAAGAAGTGATGGTGACAACCTATTTGATTTGCTTTACCTGAGCGACGAAATGTTCAGAGTTGTATTGCAAATAGATCATGTGGTTGAATCAGTCTTTGGAAAGAAACTAGAAGTGAGTTTGTGTATGAAGTAGGAGAAGCTGCCCTGAACAGTTTCACAGGCCTCCTGTAGAAGGGAAACTTACTGCATTGCAGCTTGGGCCACAAGAAGTAGCGTGCACATATTGGAGAAAATCCCTCGGTCCTGCTTTTCCTGTAGGTCTCTAAGTGGCCTGCTCTTGGTTGCTGTCGTTGTTACTTTTCCTCTGGTAAAAGATAGGGTGAGAGGACAAGGAAAATAAAGAGACTGTGGTGAGGATGAAAACTGTAGACTTTACAAAGAAACAGAGCAGAGCGACTTCTCATTATTCCTCCAGGAGGTGGTGGATGTTGTTCTGCGCAGCTCTTTGTAGATGGGAAGATACAAGTGAAAGTAGTAAGTGTTTTTTAATCAAGAAGATTGTGGAGGAAGACCTGTGACTTTGAGGGGGTCTTGAAGCAGACACTAAGAAAGGGAGGGGGAAATGGTAAGCAGAACCTCATATGACGGAATTGGAAAAAAACTGCGGCATGTAACCAACATGTGTGTGTTCCAGGATCTCTCCATTCCTGCAGAACATGCCTGTCTGGAGCTGTGGGTTGCTGCTGGAGATGGCTTTCTTGACTTGATGTTCAAATGAAAAGCCTAAGCAGCTGTCCTCTATTTTATGTAGAATAGTGTGTTCAGATTAACTAGCAAGAAGGGACTGCATTTGATGAGTGCAAGTTGTTTTTGGAGTGCAGAAGGTCCTAGGGTACTCTGTGTTAGCTGTGTTGTGCATTGGACTGATTCTAAGTCCAGCATCTTGCCACGAGGAGCACGTGTATCGAAGCTAGCTCTTCAAGGAAATTGTGTGGGTTGTGGCTAAGGGAAACATAAATTCACGTTGTATTTTCAGTGGAATGCAGTCGTAAATGGAAAAAATACGGGTTTTCCTATTGATAATCTTATTAGTGCTTTCTTTAGGTCATTTTTGTCAGCATTGTCATCAGTGTTACAGAAATACTTCAGATCCTGTTTAAAAAAAAAGGCTGCCTTGTTATTATTCCCTATGCAATCACAGAAAGTCCAACTTCCAAAAGACTTGCAGCTTAAATAGAAGAACAGATACATGCTGGAGAAAGAAAATACACAGACAGTAAATTGCTATAACATTTGTATTTAGAACAGTTTTTGGGACAAGTTTGTAGAGGAAGTGGAAGAAAAAGGAAAATGCGATCATAGAAGAGGAGAATTAATAGCGAGAAGGGGTGCAGTACTGAAAGAGCTGGGGGGGAAAGGGATTGAATCAGTAACTAATTAGTCATTTATTTAGTGGGAACGTTTAGATTAATACCTTAGGAGTGACGAGAATGTTAATGTGGTTTCCAAGTGACATGATGTAGGTGGTTTTCAGAAGAAAACATAGTGTTCATTGTAAATGTATAAGCTGAATTTTTCTTAAAGATCACAGTTCTCTTCCTCTGCCCACACTGTTCTTACACTTCTTGATTTCATCTATTTGCTATGAAATGTATTTATCTTTTTAGCCACAGTCATAAGATTCAAGTTAAGGAGAAAAACCCAAACTTGATCAGTGGAAGCAAAAGATCACATTCTGCATAAAACTGGTCGTATCAAGTGTAAAATTGTGTTCTCCTGCATACAGAATGGAGAATTCCTGTCAGTTGCCTGTAAGCATTAAGCTTGTCCTTTAAGACCCTGGCTTCTTAACATATGTTGGTATAAGAGATGATACACTTCCCTCTCTGAAGCAGAGGGGAAAAGGACTTAGGCTCGGCAGTCCATCTAGAAAAAGAAATTGCGAGCCTCATTTGTGTGCATCCCACTCATCTGTCCTCTCTTTTGATGCAGCCAAGGAACATATCCCACAGCCACCTACAATACTCACCTCTCCTTGCTCTTTGCATGGCTTGAGAATTCCCTTGTCTTCTCCTTGTGTGCCCTTGTTTACCCGTATGTATCCTTCTAATGCAGGCTCTAGATGTGCACCCCTCTGCCATCTGTGCCCATATGTGCCAAGTAGATGCATGGAGTGCTAACTACTATGTAATAATGAGAACATAATGTAACTAGCATCTAGAAGAATCGGAATTTAAAAAGGGTACCATGTTAAGATACTGCATTGGAATGTACTGAGTCCTTGAAGCAAAGTTAAACTTGGAGAGGTGACTCTTGCTGTGGGAGTTCCTCACTTGGTTGGTATTGTAAAAGTCTGGCAAATTTTTGGGTAGCTGGTTTACTGCTCTGTCAAGTGAAAAGTAATAGCTGAATCAAATAAGGCTTGCCAGCTGACTCTGCTGCTCAGTTTGTCCTGCTTCACCCATCAACCTGTTGGATGTTGGATGTGGTGGAGTGGGAGTACTTTACCACAACTTGACCTGCTTGCTAGAGGAAAAGCTGTGTTGAGAACAGTTCACCTGCTTGGCCTGTTTGTCAGGTAGTGACCACGNCTGGGCTTCTGTGGTTTTTTCTCATGGTTACCTTCTAAAACTGTTAGGTGAACATGCTCACTTTTTAAAGCTGTAAGTCAAGAGGAGGCATATTTTACAGCTCATTAAAATAGTATTTTTGTATGTGGTGTGGAAACCAGTTCAAAATCTGACCCAACACAAGTGCTCTTTGATAGCAGTATTAGAGAGGGAGATGGATCATTTACACCCCTCACTGCCAGTTTTGGCATGATTCTTTTTGTCAAGCCAGCTGATAGACTATATTTGGAAATGTGGCTGTGTTCTGTATTACTAAGCTTATTCATCATTGCTGTCAGTGCACTTGCTCTTTGGAGAACGCTTTCAGGAATTTTCAACAACGTTCATTTGAAAGAAAACATGGCATAGTACTTAAAAGCTATTCACCAGAATACAACCAGAAAGCCAACCTCGAAAACAAAAAAAACCCCAAATTGCTTTTCAACTGAAATGTGTGCTACTTCTTCAGACATTCATTAAGTTTGTGGTTCATCTGAATGATTTTTTGTTTTGTTTCTCTCCATGTAGTGCAGTTATATTTTATATATATATATATATTTAATGTGTTCTTATTGCTTCTTCTGTTGTCTTGCAGGTACTGGCAAGCATCCCTTCTTTTCATTGCTGTGCCAAAAAGAGGGTTCATACTTTGTTTCTTTCTAAACAATAGTTTTAGTCACTTGCAAAAAAAAGATACTTAGTGTATGAAATTTTATTTAAAATGAAAAATATACTGTGGTTGTTTCCCTGAAGTTACAAATAATTCTTGGAATTCTGTTTTTTTGGGTTTTTTTGGTGGGGTTTTTTTNCTTACACTTCTTGATTTCATCTATTTGCTATGAAATGTATTTATCTTTTTAGCCACAGTCATAAGATTCAAGTTAAGGAGAAAAACCCAAACTTGATCAGTGGAAGCAAAAGATCACATTCTGCATAAAACTGGTCGTATCAAGTGTAAAATTGTGTTCTCCTGCATACAGAATGGAGAATTCCTGTCAGTTGCCTGTAAGCATTAAGCTTGTCCTTTAAGACCCTGGCTTCTTAACATATGTTGGTATAAGAGATGATACACTTCCCTCTCTGAAGCAGAGGGGAAAAGGACTTAGGCTCGGCAGTCCATCTAGAAAAAGAAATTGCGAGCCTCATTTGTGTGCATCCCACTCATCTGTCCTCTCTTTTGATGCAGCCAAGGAACATATCCCACAGCCACCTACAATACTCACCTCTCCTTGCTCTTTGCATGGCTTGAGAATTCCCTTGTGTTCTCCTTGTGTGCCCTTGTTTACCCGTATGTATCCTTCTAATGCAGGCTCTAGATGTGCACCCCTCTGCCATCTGTGCCCATATGTGCCAAGTAGATGCATGGAGTGCTAACTACTATGTAATAATGAGAACATAATGTAACTAGCATCTAGAAGAATCGGAATTTAAAAAGGGTACCATGTTAAGATACTGCATTGGAATGTACTGAGTCCTTGAAGCAAAGTTAAACTTGGAGAGGTGACTCTTGCTGTGGGAGTTCCTAACTTGGTTGGTATTGTAAAAGTCTGGCAAATTTTTGGGTAGCTGGTTTACTGCTCTGTCAAGTGAAAAGTAATAGCTGAATCAAATAAGGCTTGCCAGCTGACTCTGCTGCTCAGTTTGTCCTGCTTCACCCATCAACCTGTTGGATGTTGGATGTGGTGGAGTGGGAGTACTTTACCACAACTTGACCTGCTTGCTAGAGGAAAAGCTGTGTTGAGAACAGTTCACCTGCTTGGCCTGTTTGTCAGGTAGTGACCACGTGTGCTGGTGGTTTTGCCCAACATGCACAGTTACACTGAAACCTGCGAAGGGAGATGCTGCCTGGCTCTTGTGGTTGTGTGGGGAGGGAACAGAAAGCAATGTGGAGTCCTGGAAGAGATGAGGAGGGTGACAGAGCACTGCAGGGATTCCGAGACCACTGGGAAAGAAAGTGAGATACGCATCCAGAAGAAATCAGACTCCATGTAGTCTACATCGTGTAGGATAAATTTTTTAAAACCAGCACAGTTAAAAATCAACATAGTGTTTACTTAGAGCAATGTTCATATTCACAGTTTTGTAACAAAGATTGCAAACTTGTGTTTTTACCTAGTTAGAGAGAGGGAGAGGTAGGTGTTTTTACAGTGCTTAGTGATAGATATTTAAATATTTTTTCCCTATTAAACCTGACTGTAGCTCTAATGGAGCACTGCAGTGAGCTTCTTGGTTGTCATGTGTATGTGAAAAGCTGAGGGGTTTGTTAATAATTAAATGGAAAATTTTTCCTGACCTATTCTTTGGAAAGATCTGTGTTTTATCATGCAACCTTGGCATTGCGTCCATAAGGAAATGTGGTCCTGTGGTGAAGTCAAATTCTCTAATACCATAAGTATTAGATTTCTTAAATAAAATGCTAAAGCAGTCATGGTTGTTTTTTAAACAAAACAACAAAAATGCATTCACTTAGTGGCAGTTCTTTAGTATTTCTGGGCTTTTGTGGTTTTTTCTCATGGTTACCTTCTAAAACTGTTAGGTGAACATGCTCACTTTTTAAAGCTGTAAGTCAAGAGGAGGCATATTTTACAGCTCATTAAAATAGTATTTTTGTATGTGGTGTGGAAACCAGTTCAAAATCTGACCCAACACAAGTGCTCTTTGATAGCAGTATTAGAGAGGGAGATGGATCATTTACACCCCTCACTGCCAGTTTTGGCATGATTCTTTTTGTCAAGCCAGCTGATAGACTATATTTGGAAATGTGGCTGTGTTCTGTATTACTAAGCTTATTCATCATTGCTGTCAGTGCACTTGCTCTTTGGAGAACGCTTTCAGGAATTTTCAACAACGTTCATTTGAAAGAAAACATGGCATAGTACTTAAAAGCTATTCACCAGAATACAACCAGAAAGCCAACCTCGAAAACAAAAAAAACCCCAAATTGCTTTTCAACTGAAATGTGTGCTACTTCTTCAGACATTCATTAAGTTTGTGGTTCATCTGAATGATTTTTTGTTTTGTTTCTCTCCATGTAGTGCAGCTATATTTTATATATATATATATATATTTAATGTGTTCTTATTGCTTCTTCTGTTGTCTTGCAGGTACTGGCAAGCATCCCTTCTTTTCATTGCTGTGCCAAAAAGAGGGTTCATACTTTGTTTCTTTCTAAACAATAGTTTTAGTCACTTGCAAAAAAAAGATACTTAGTGTATGAAATTTTATTTAAAATGAAAAATATACTGTGGTTGTTTCCCTGAAGTTACAAATAATTCTTGGAATTCTGTTTTTTTGGGTTTTTTTGGTGGGGTTTTTTTTTTTTTGGAATTGAAAATTAACTCTAAACTCTGTTTCATAAGCTGAATTACAGAAGGTAGTTTAACAAAGGAAGCATACTTACTTTCTTCATATTGGGTCTCCCTCTATCATTATAACCCATCATTTGCTGGTTAAATACAGCTGAGCACTCCTTAACTAAACTTTTTTCCCCAACATGAAATTGGATGAAGTGTTCTGTTAGATTTCAGAAGTTTTGAAAAAACATTCATAATCTATTTTTAGATTACATATCTTATAAGATATAATATGTGACTTTTTAATGGTACATAGACTTCACTGTGCTGGTATTTGGAATACATTTTCTAGACAGCTATGTATAGCAGCAAATCTTTTCAAATTATGGCTCTTACTAAACAATACAGCTGTCAAATGCATTAGGTTTAAATAGTTATATCTGTTTCATGTAACTGAACAGTGAATGAAGATAAGTATGTAGGAAGTAGAAACCTGTTTTTCTGATTGGGAATTGGGTCAAAAAGTACAGTTTTGATCAAGGTAGATGATTCCTTAAAAGGAAACGTTTCCTTAAACAGGTATCTCAAGATATCAGTCTGGTGGTTTTGTTGGGGGGTTTTTTGTGTGAGAGAGACTTGCTGATTAAATCATGCATGCAGAATATTTTCTCTGTAGAAATTCTGATGGCTAAGAAGCAATAGTTAGACAGGATACATGTATCAAAGGAGGGAGCAGAGATACTTACAGAGCTTATTTCATATTCATGTACTGGTAGCAGTGTACTGAAAAAATGCATTTCTGATTATGGTGCCATCAATCTTACGAGTTGTGTTCAATGAACTTGGTTTTTCTGTGGTATGCTTGCTGTGTGTTATTTGAACATCAGTAGTAGCTGAGACATATCTTGTATTAGCCTTGAATTGCTTACTTGTGTAGACCAGATTTCAGATAGAATTTTGGTTTTGGCCTCTGAAACAATATTCATCTCGGATGGTAATACAAATACAAAGCATAGTTCAGGTTTTCCTTTTCATCATGTTTGGGAAGCTCAAGTTCATGCCCTCTGAAATCAGCTTCATCTTTAGACATAATTCTTGGCAATACTTTCATTGGAATAATGGATTCTTGCTACTAACGTGTTTCATGCCAGAAAAAACTCAAAAATTAATGCTGTGTACCATATTTGAGCAGCTTCATGTATCGCTGCATTGTTGTTCTGAATCTGTGGTTGCACTTTTCATGTCTCCATGTATAGTATGTGCAGTTTTCTTTGTTTTTTTTTTTCTTCTCATAAATTTACTGATGGATGTTTATATTTCAAACAGATTGTTCCTCTCAATACAACTTAAAAAAAATTGGAAAAAAAAAAGCCTGCAGTATATTGGTAGTTATGTATACAGAACTTTTGCTAATATTGTTTTTTCCCAATTTATTGGCCAATAAACTTGCTTCATTCTTGGAAATGAGAAAACAAAATCCTTGAAAATAATTTCATTTTTTCAACCTACACGTCTTAATACTTATGAGTATCTTGATATAAACTATAGGTCATAAATTATAACTTTTATCATGAAATACACAGTTTGTGAGTGCTTTAATTTTCTGATGATTCTAAAGGTGTAGGGACTTGTGCTTAGCGGGAATGTAGAAAACATTTGTATGAATCAACACAGAGCTGCATTGTTCTTGCTCTTAAGATTTTGGACTCTGTCTCCAATCTTGCTGTTGGATCCATTACAGACCCATCAAACTTGATTGGTCTTAAGAGCAGAAGAGTCTAAAATAAATGTATCAGGATGGCATATAGGAGAAGGGAACACTCAAGTGAATAGGTGATGTGCAGATACAGTCTTTGTGAAGGATCTACCATGAGAAAACTGCTGGGCGGTAAAGAAAAGAAACAAAACAGAAGGAACGACTGTATAATGGGAAGACCATGAAAATAAACTGGAAGTTCATTTTTTTGTTGATATTGTTATCCTTTATCGTTGTCTCACACTGCATTATGCAGGTTGGCCTTTTATATTGATCCTATTTTCAATGAGTACTATTATAAAGTCAACACGGATTACATAATAAGCATTATTGCCCCCTTCATCTGAGCTGAAAAATTTTGAGAAATCTCGTATCAAACGTAACTGTGTATGGTAGAGCAACACCTTTCAAGAAGAGGTCCAGTGTTCGTTTACAAACAAGAGATGTGATCAGGCAGCAGTTCTCTCACTGAATCTGTGGGATCTCTCCTTACCAGCTGCATGTGTGGGCTTTTCATGGTAGAAACTGTATTGGGAAAGTAGGTGATGTGACTCAAAGGGGACTGATAAAATTAAGCAGCCGAGGTGGGTTGTTTGAGCCTCTGACATCTATCTGTCAGAGAGTTCTAAAATCAGGGGATGTGGATGTGCCCCAGGACCTGAGTTTCTGTCTACTCAGAGCTACTCTTGTTCTTGCACTATATTTAATGTCAGAAAATGAAAGACTCAGTTTCTTTGCCTTCCCTTTGGAAAACACCTTTGCCTTACTTTTTTTCCCCTTTTATGAGGTGTTGCTTTCCAGTCAGTTTTCAGCTCCTTTAATTTTGAGTTAATAAGTTAACAATGTTAACTTAGCTTGCTTCCTGATCATTCAAAGTTACTATTTAAAATAAACCTTGGGTTTGGTAGTTTTTTGTTCACTCTAATCTTAATGGAAAAGGAAAGCAGCCAGATTATATACCTTTCCTACTAGAATTTTCAGCTGCTGGTCAAAACATTGCAGTATTGATACCAGTTGCCAAAGAACAAAACTTCTTGGTAGCATATGAGAGGGAACATTTAATTTTGGGTCAGCTAACTACACTGACCAAGGATAAAATGATTCCTTTTATATGCACAGAATGCTCAGAACACCTGGAGCCCAAAGTACTGCTTCTGTACAGTCATTTTTGCATTTTATGGATTTTAGTGTGCAATGTGTCGTAATTTAAAGCTGCTCTGGATGTGGTGTTCTTGATGACTTAGGCAAATGTTTGAAATCTTTGAGATGTCTAAAGTTGTGAGCATGATGGTCTCTCTCCTATCTCACTGCAAAGTAACTGGACATAGAATCTTCTATGCTGTGCAGGGAGGTATTATTTACTGTATAGACTACTTACAGATGTGGAGACTTCAGTTGCAATAATATGTGAAATTGTAGGAAAAAAAGTAGATCTGGAGTTTGAGAGGCTCCATTTCCTGCTTTAGCTTCAAAGTTAAATCACATTGGCCTTGCCAAGTCAAATTTTTAAATTCTCCAAGGTTGCTTGGAGATGCTGTTAAATCTCCATCCTGTTCACTGCTCAACCATCCTCAGGGTGAGGAGTTTCCTTATGTCTATGTGGAATTTCCTTGGAGGCATTGTGCGTCTGTTGCCTGTTGAGTTTTTGCTGTGTTTTCAACAGCAATAACAATTATACAACAGAGAGAAGAATCTGCCTTCACCTGTTGTATGATTCCTTGTCACTTAGATGAAGGCAGTAGCAGACTCCTTTTCATCTCCAGACTGAAAAAACGATGTCTCTCATCTTATGTGTTAGCCCTTTTAGTGGCCTTCCTCTGGACATGCTCCAGTTTGCCTGGATGTGCCCCAGTACCTCCTGCTCTGTGTGGCCCAAAGCTGCAGTGCCGGACATGTGGCCTCACCAGTGCAAGCAGAGGGGAATAATTGCTTCTCTTGACCTGCTGCTTATGAGGCTCAGACTGCAGTTGGTTTTCACTGGTTTATGGGTGCTGGCTTTTGTTGAACTTGCAGTCTCCTGGAGTCTTCACAGGACCTACTGCAGAGCTGCTGCTGGTCCAGTCTACAGCTATGATGCTGTAATATGATCTTTTCCTTCCCAAATGCAGGATACTTTATCTTTATATAACTTAACGAAGTCACTTCTGGCTTCTTCCTCCAGTTAGTTGAGATCCGTCTGAATGCTGGTTCTGCTCTTCAACATATTGGCTGCTTCTCCCATTTTATATCATCTCTAGATGTGCTGAGGATCCTTTCTGTCCTAGTATCCAAATCTGGTGATGTTGGCCAGTATTGTCTACTGAGAAATACTATAACTAATGAGTGGGCATAAAGGATTATAGACCAAAGCTCTTTGAGCTTCATTATTCAAGGAATTTTTTGCCTGCCTATGCAGTTCATGTCTCCTCAGTTTGACAACCGGGTGCTATGGGAGAGAGTGTTAAAAACCTTGCATAAGTCAAAGCACTGGCAACCACCAATTCTCCCTGGTCCATGAAGCCGCTTACTCTTCTGCTCAAGGCAGTGCAGGGTTTGTCTTTAGAAGTCTGTTTTCTGATCCCAGTCACACTTAGGTCCATCAGGCCTGGAAATAACTTCCTTTTAGAACTCATTCTTCATTTTGTACAGCAAAGGAGGTGAGACTCACTGCTTTCTAGCTCTCTGGATCCTTTACTCTCTCCTACCTCCACCTTGCCTTTAGGCTATATTTTGTTTGTTTAAGTTACCAGTTTCCTGTCATGAGCAATTACCGTGATGTTTCAGAGAGGGTAACCAGGAGCCTTCCAGAGACATCAACTAACTTTTTCAGTACTTTGGATGTTTCCCATCTGATCCTACATACTTGGGTAGGTCCAGCTTACCTACATAGCTTTTTGACTTGGTAGCTCCTCTCCCTCAAACTTTGCTATGAGATGCAGAAACATGGTAAACCTGACACCAGCCCTTGCTGGTAAAGACCATGCCCAAAGTGTCGGCTGTCTAAACTTTTTCTGTACCTTTTATCACTAGGTAGCTTCCTGATTTAGCAGCTGAATTAAACTTTCCCCAGAGTGTCTTCTGCTCATGGTAAAAGCCTCTCTTCTTGCCTTTCACATTCATCTTCAATGTCAGCCCCAAAAAAGCTTTGGCCTCCCTTCTTCATGCTCTGCTTGCCCAGACAGTACATCTATATTCTCCTCCAGTTGCCTGTCCCCGCTTCCACTTCACCTGTGTTTCTGTTTCATTTGAGTTCTGTCAATGGGGAGTCCAATGTACAGTCAGCTGGCCTCCTGCTGAGCCTGCTGATTTTCTTTCACGTTGGGAAGGCTTGATTCGTGCTCAGAGAAGAGAGTTCAGGAAGATGACTGGCTGTCATGGACTCATTTGTAGCCTCCAAGGTCATTCTGCTTACCATTCCCTGAGCAAGTCCCAGCTCTGTCTACTGCAGCGAGTCCAGAGTCTTTAGTCTGCTTTTTTCCTTCCTTTCCTTTCTCAAGACTTACACTACAATTTCACAATTACTGTGTCCAAGGCAGTTGGCTGTCCCATACATGAGCAGTTCTTCCTTATTCATGAGTACCAGATCCTGCACAACCCCTCACTAGAAGCCTGTTCAGTGCCAGCATCAGAAATTGCTCCCAGTGTGTGTGGGAAATTCCCTGGATATTTCACACCTCGCTACACTGCTGTTCCAGGAGGTGTTGTGTGATTTAAGTCCTGCATGAGAACAAGGGGCACCGAGTATTGGAATTCCAGCCTAAGATGATGTTCCATTTACTTTGGGAACTGAAAATAAGTTTTTTTTAACTAGTTGCCTTGAATCACAAGAAGCTGCAACAAAGATAAACAGATGGTATTTTGATTTTCTTTTGAAATGGAAGACTTAATTTTCAATTCATTTTGAATTACTATGTAACATACAGTTACATAGTAACAAAATACAAACATACAAAACACTAATTCTACCGCTATTGGCTATGCAGCTGATGAGATAAAATAGCCTGATTTTCTATAGGCTGAATACTTTGGAATCCATAATATTTGTTCACAACTAATGAATTTGCATGTGGTTTGAATAATTTTTCTTTTTGTCTCTAGGATTTCTAGTTTCTAATTACCCTGAAGTAATTAACATGCAACTACGTGAAATATTGCTTCAGATTGCACTGTATGGCTCTTACATTCAGGCCATGCAAATAATACTTGCACATATATGTGTGAGAAATAATTTCTTTTCTTTTTTACATGACTAGTGAAAGCAGATCTTGTTCACTCCTACTTATCATATTTTGTTTCATGGTAATTGGTGACAAGGTGCTTCTTAATCTGTTTTAGTTGGAAGATGGGGAAGAAGAGCCGAGTAAAAACTCAGAAGTCAAGTACAGGAGCCACAGCGACAGTATCTCCAAAGGAAATGTTGAATCTAATTAGTGAGTTATTGCAAAGTAAGTTTTGTTTTTATGCCTCTCTGGGAAAAGGGATGGTGTGCAAGCCCCTCAAAAGCATTTTCTTGCTGAGGCCAATGAATTGTATTTTTTTTGTAAGTGGCCAAGCTTGCTGTTTTAGACTGTCTAAAGAAGTTACTCTGAGATACATACTAAACTATCTCTGTTAATATATGCCATCATTGATCATTTAAATGTGTACTTATTGGACAGCCCATATTTGTGGCAGTATTTGGCTTTTCATCTGAATGCATCAATACTGGATGAGATTAGACTTTTAAATAATTAGGTGACTTGGTATTGAAGCTTTGTTGAAAATGTTTTTCTTGTAAACTCAAAGAATTACACTGTTTCCATTAATCACTTGAACAGTACTTTGAACTGATAGTAAGACTAGGGAAATTAACTGTGGGAAGCAGTAATACAACTCAGTTCAACTGCAAAGATATTTTTGTTGCTTAGATAAATTTGTTGTTGCTGTTTGGAATCTTTTCATAGTGCTTAGATCTTGTGTATAGACCAAAGATTGTTTCACTTGTTGAGAAACTTGGAGCTCATCCATTATTTCTAGTAAATATGAAAAGCAGAGCATAATTTCATACAATGATGCTAAAATACTATTGACTCTTTATACTGTCATTAGTAACTGTGCTGTTATACAGTTCTTTTTGAAACACAAGTCCAGATTTTCATATTCTGAACACATCTAAATGTTGCCTTAGAAAAATTAAAATTTTTCTTAACATTGCCCATGAAGAGGAGACAAGGAGTTGGCAAAGCAGTTTGATGCTTATACTACAATTGGCCTCGGCTTTGCTACCAAAAATAAAATGTAGATCTAATTTGCTAAGCAAAGACAAGTATCAGCTGTTCTTTTTGTCAAGCTTCCATATTTTATTCAATGCTAAGATTTTTCAAATCAGTTGGGCAAGGTAATCTTCAGCTGTCCACTTGGATTTACATGGCTTAGATCAAGAAATCCACACACTGACATTTAGAATATTGGCAGAGACACTGTGGATGTAATCTAAAGCTAAAGCATGGCTTTGTGTTCCTTTGCTTGTCCCTCCAGTACTTGTGCATCTATGAAAACAGTATTGACTAGGCAGGTCAAATGTGTGTACCAGCAAATTTCTCAATTAATTAAGGTATGCTCTGTGCTATTATTATCTGCTTTCATTACAGCAAGAGTGATGGCAAGCAGGCTAATGTAAACAGAGTGCTTTGCTTGAATTATTGAAAGCAGACACTTTTTTTGTTGTTTGTCTTATCTGAGATACTATTTACTTAATGGCCTGGTTGTTTACCTTTTTTTCTTCCAAGCTTTTTAGACACTTGCTATTTCTTATATCTGAAAGAATATTAAAAATAAGTTATACTGTGAAGATTTCAAAAGTCTAAGTTAATTACCTGTCATATCATGGGATGTTTATAACAGTGGAAGATTGTTTTATTTGCCATGTAAACATATTTGAAGGACAAATAGTACTGGGATTCTGTTAAGTTACTGTGAAACCATAATTCTGGGGTTAAAATATATATGTATGCGTGTGCATATATATATGTATATTATGTACTTAATTAAAGAAAACATTTTTATTTCAAGAATGCAGCAGTCCTCCCCCAGGTCCTGGTAAGGAGTGGGAAGAATATGTACAGATCCGTTCGCTTGTGGAGAAAATCCGCAAAAAGCAAAAAGGTAAATGTGAAACACTTGCAAGTGCTTCTGAAATGTTCAGGTGGGCTTCACCACTGGCATTAACTATTTTAATACTCAGAATTCTGAATGATTATCACAGACAGGTGATCCTGTGAGGATTCTGTTTGCTAAGTAGAAAAAGGAGCTTGAAATTTTTTTCTCATCACAATCTGAAGGACTAGAAGTAAAACTCCTTAGAAAATAATAGGTCACCTTGGGTCCTGGTTGCATGGTCTGGTGCTCTGCCTCTATATATCTGAACATTCTGAATTTATATTTGTAACTGTTTTACATCTAGATTTTAGTGGATGAAAGTGAAACAGTTTCAGCAGTACAACATCAGGACATCAATTGATGACAAAAACATGTAAATGTACAAAATAAATACATCAGCCAATTAGTCCATCTGCTCTAAATGAAGCACATAATCAAAATAAAGAAATTATTACTATATCACAGTTAATGAGGAATTTTATTGCCAGTTTTCCAAAGTTTAAGGTGTGTTTATTTTTCATACTAGACCAGTTTTCTTCTGTTATGGTCTGTAACATCTTGATGTTGATGACACTTTTTTTGTATTAATTTTGTTATTTTTGGAGGTACGGTCTGAAAAATACTTTTCATATAAGTTTTGGTAAAATTAACCTCTTTAATGACTGATGTATTTTCATGACTGAGAAATAACTTTTTAAACTTGCAATGAGTAGATTTGGGCTGGACATACCTGAAAAAGTCCTAAACAATTCTTTCTTCTCTGGTATTTATACAGTAATAGCAAGAAAGCCAGACTATATATAAATGGAGCTTGACTAGTTCATGGTGTTACTTGATAAAGCAAATACCTCAGAGGCTTGAAATTTCCCTTTCACACCTGCTTTTAATATATTTTGACTGATGCACAAAAATCTTACTTCATGAAAGGACTTCACAAACCTCTGAACATCAGTTTTTGGCAGAGAGTGTATGGAAGAATAAATAATGCTGTTTGAGTGATTGCATTTTGTAGTGACATAGACATGAACTTGGTTTATTTTTTAACTGTGCCGTGACTTCTATAAACTTACTGTACATGTTCAGGTTTTTATGATATAATATATATGTTAAAGTAAGTTATAATTCAGGTTAATATGAGCAGAGTTAGCATTGAGGTTGGCCTCTTTGCTGTATCTTTCTTTTGCACCAGAAAGATTAAATTATCCATGGGGAAGATGCTGCTGGCAGAGATGGTTGAATTATCAAAGTATCATGTTAACAGAGCATATTTTTTCCTTTGGAAGATACTAAGGAAGAAAACCTACTAACCACACTGCTATTGACACAATTGTCTTTCCATGTAACATTTTTTCACACATAGTGAGTAGCAATGGTATAGCATCTTTCAAGACTATTTTTAGTGGAACATAGTAGTTAATATTACACAGTTTGCTAACTTAATAAAGGCTTTAGACTGTTAGCAGAGGAAGTTCCTGTTGGGAGCTCTGAGACGTACAAATTAATATATATTGCCAGGAGTATTATACTTTGTGCTTTCCTTGACTAGAACACAGGGTTGCAGAATGTGAACTAGAATGATCTTTGATATAGAAAACTCTTAATTTGAAAACTGAGCATTTTTAATTGCTAGAATTTTCCTTGTTTGACTCATAAGCAAAATCTTAAATAAAGCTACTTTTCAATATAATTTTTCATCAGTACAGCTATATTTTGTTCCATATAGAAACAATTTATTCCCCAATGGTGCTTATAATTTAGAGGAGCTGGTGGTCTTTTTAATTTGGAAAAAATTGGGAAATATTGGTCCACATTGTATATGAGGAACAGAAGTAGAATTTCAAAGATGCTTAAAGAATGGTCTGAAGTACAAGCTGGATGTTAAAAGTGTCCAGTAATCTACAGTAGCAAAAGTTGGAAATCAGAAGAGCAAAGTCTTGGACAGTATAAACACCTCCCAAGTACTGTAGAAACTATGCAACTAGTCTTACCAGGTTTGTGAGGTCATTATTTTCCAAAAAGTACTCTGTAAATACTTAATGAAATTTTATACTATATCATCAAAGGTGAAAGTTTTAAATTATACTTGCACTTTTAAGTTAACTACAGATTTGATTGGTTCTGAGCCTTGAAATGTAAAATTTGGAGGCAGGAGGGAGATATTTTAAATACACTGATGCTACTTCCCTAAAGTAATGTTAATCTCAAAATGCATTTTATTCACTGTGCTTCACCAAAATATCTTTGGATGTAAAGCCTCTTGCTGATGACATTTTGTCATTCATAAAATGGCCTGAGCATTTTGGGGGCCTTTTAATGTGATCTGAGTCTAGAGTCAGAGGAAAGAAGAAAACTGAGGAAATGAATGACGCTTGTGATTTCACTGGTGGACCACAAGCCATTGGGGAAGAAAAATGTAAAAATTTGGATGGGCTCTGTGATGTCAGGAGGATCATCCTTAGAAGTTTTAGATCTATCCTTAGATCTATCCTTAGATATTTTAGTAGATCCATATGCTACAGGAAAAGGCTAACTGCCTTGTATGTGAAAGAGGGAACTCAAGATCTGCTTATCATCACTTGCAGTGCTGAATTAATGAAATTACAGCTTGCATCTCAAATTCTTTCTTGTCTGTATCAACATGTTGTGGTGATTGCATTTATCATTGCTATTAAGATTGGAAATGTTTTGGCTTTTATTAAAAGGGAAAGGAGAGGAGAGTTTCATATTTCATTACTACTCAGTTTGGGCAGTTACATTTTTAAGATGACTGGTAAGCCAATTTGGCACAATATTGAATTTGATGAAAATTGGGCATGACATTTATAGAGTATTGAGTAACACTTAACAGAGACCGGTTCTGACTCAGCTACTTCAAAGTAGAACTGCTGTGAGATAGCAGATAGCTTTTTACATGGGCTTCTGTGTTGAACTTTTTTATCTTTCTGGATCCTCTTATTTCTGCATTTGTTTTTCAATAAATTGTGTACATAGGTTTGTCTGTTGTCTTTGATGGAAAAAGAGATGACTATTTCCCTGAACTGATAAAGTGGGCAACTGAAAATGGAGCATCCACTGAGGGTTTTGAAATAGCTAACTTTGAAGAGGAGGGATTTGGTTTGAAAGCAACAAGAGAGATAAAGGTGAGCATGTGAACATTTGACTTAGATTAGAAAATTGTGTTAGGAATGTACCTGAAGAACTCTGAAATGCTCACCCTTTTCCCCCTTTTAACTGCTTGTGCTGTTCTAAAACATTACATACTGAAGCTCTGTATACTTGAGAATACCATTGTTGCTAAAACTGAGTATTATTTTTGATGACTACTCATAGAGCTATACATTTTAAATCAATCTTTTTTTTTCCTCTGTGTTGCCTATACTCTTTACCTAATCACCAGAGTACTCTACCACACTGATGTATGCCTTTATTCCATGCTTTCTAACTATTTAGTCTCTTCTTTCATGTCCCTTTTAAAGAACTGAAAAAGTTTTTGCCTGAAAAAGAGGTATTTGCAATACCTATGTAGTCTCTTCTCTTCTTCATTCATGTTCCTTCTTTTAAAGGATTGGTCTTTTTGTCTCAGAAACAGGTGTTTGGCAATACTTATTTTCCAATGAAAACTAAAAATCCCAAATTATGATAATTGTAAGGGGTTTTTTTTTATCATCAGATAAGGAGAATAGACCCTGACAGAGTTAGCTAACTGTTGAAAGGTAAGCATTTAAAACTGTCTTTCCATTCCCATTTTGTAGGTGGGAAACAGCTTTGAAGACCAATCAGCTGTTGTAGAAAGACTATTAGAAAATGGGCATAGTATGGTCATTTAAGAGCTTCATTAGCACACAGTTAATACATTGAGAGAAATCCTGAACAGTTCTTCTAGAATAAAAACAGCCAATATGAAAAAACTCTACTGTGAGAAAATATGTGATCGTTTAATTATTAGCAATATTATATATCTGGTAACTTTAAGGTTGTGTTGTACATATTAGCAGTTCCAAAATGGAAGGGTTTAATTTGTGTCTGAGTGTCTGTGTTTAAAGCTTTGTGTAATGCAGATTGAAACATTTGGTTACCACAATATGAAACATAGGTTGTTTGTTGAGTTTGCAGTGGAAGAGAAGGAAGAATTTCGATTTAAAAAAAATACGCAAACAACTTGTAATTTAAAGTTGATGTATATTTGAGAAACTTGCTTATCATATAAATGCTAACTGACCCTCTATTGCATTTCTTCCCTTTCTGTAGGCTGAAGAATTGTTTCTGTGGGTTCCTAGAAAACTATTGATGACGGTTGAGTCAGCTAAAAATTCGGTCTTAGGTAAGAGCTCAAGGAAGTTCTTAAGAAAGAAACTAATGTTTATGGGATCTTTCAGTAGGCGACTTTCTTTTTTTAGCTGATCTTCTTTATTACAGGGCTTGCTTATCATTCCAGCCATCAGGTTTGGAATACTTAGAAACTTGAAGTGTCAGTGGAAAGAATTTAATTTCCCGGTTAGTTTCTGGCTGAGTGCACTGGATATCTTCCACAAATGTGTGTGTTATTTTGAACACATATCATATAGCTTGTATAATACTTGGAGATAAAATGTTCTGAGGTATTGAGAATATTCTTCTAGTTTGGTCATGCAATTGTACACAAGGCATTTGCTAAGTCAAAAAACTAGCAGTATAATACACTGTAGCTACGCAGCTAAATATTTTAAAAACCTGAAAAGCTCTTTTTTTTTGTTAAGTGCTTAACTATTATTTAATCATGTTAATTTAAAGTCAGTCTAGGATAGTATTTTCCATGGAGAATCAATTTAGTTCCTCACCTTTCTTGGTTAATTCAGGATCCCTGTATTCTCAAGATCGAATTCTTCAGGCCATGGGCAATATAACATTGGCATTCCATCTCCTTTGTGAGCGAGCCAACCCCAACTCTTTCTGGCTGCCCTACATCCAGACTCTCCCCAGTGAATATGATACTCCTCTCTATTTTGAAGAAGATGAAGTACAGTATCTTCAGTCAACTCAGGCCATACATGATGTTTTTAGCCAATATAAAAATACAGCTCGACAGTATGCCTATTTCTACAAAGTTATTCAGGTAAGAATCTCAAATATAGTATATACATGTTGCTCTCATGATCCTTATTGTGGAAGGTGTGAAAACAGGGATGTGGAATAATAGTACAAGTATATTGCCCTTAAAATTAAAAATCTGAATCATTAAAGCGTTTTCTTGCTGGTTTTTTTTGAACCACTATTGACATTTTGCAGTTCAGTAGGCTTAAGGATATATAAAGGTGTATTTAGTTGGTTGAGAGAAGTGATTACTACCCTTTGTTTAAAAATAGGGGAGACTTCATCTGGAATATTGTAAAATTTTGGGCCCACCAGTGCAAAAGACAGATTGACAAACTGGAAACTTGTTGACAAACTGGCATGAGACCAGAGGAGGGCTATTAACATGTAATTTGCTTCAGCCCTTTATCTGTATGGGAGACTAAGGGAACTGGGCTTGTTTGTTCTGGGGAAGAGGAGATAAGGAATGCTCCAGTCGCTGCTTTCATCTTGCTACAGTTAGCCAGTCTCTAGACGTTTGCAGGTTGGAAACTTTTCTACATGACCTGCAGAGATCTACAACCTATGCCTCTATGATTCTTTGAAAAATGTGTAGTTTATACTTAACAAAGTAAAATTATAATTGTGAATTGACAGAATAAAAGCAATGCATATGTTGTATTCCCAGTGAATGTGGATTAACTGTTGTTTTCTGTTCTATTTAGTGTAATTATTTTGATTGCTTTCAAATACAAAGATAAACCCATCTGGTAACAGGGTATGGGGAGGCTTGAGATGGATGAACTTTTCATTGTGTTCTGAAGTAATGATTTAAACGAAGTTTCTAACAGAACTCTGTTATTCTGACTGATATCTAGATAAAATGCTGTAAGTGAATGTTGATATTGTATCTTGAGGTAGTGCTCAATGTCCGAACATCCAAAGCTTTTTGTGGCAAAATCTGTATAAAAAAAAGTATGGCTCTATGTACTGAATCTCCTCAAATGTGTGATCTAGAGACATTTTGTTTGGCCATGGGTGAGGTCAGAAGACGCAAGGCAATTCTGCTCTCCTTCAGTGTTACCAGAGCTCCAGAGCTTTTCCATCAACTGTTTTAATTCAACAAAAGTTACATTATTTTGTGTAGCTGTTTGATGTTTCATGAACTGACTATGTTTCAAACACAAAACTCTGTTCCAAGTATGAGGAGCAGAGGGATACATTTTGAAAACTAAAGTAATTGAAAGTGATGGGTGAAAGCCAAATCAGATGGGGAATAAGCTAGAAAAAATGGCTTTGATATCAGAAGGGAACTGAAATCTTCCTTCCAGGTGTCACAATTCAGGAAATGATCATTCAGCCAACTCGTTTTTCTTTCTGTGCCCTATCCTAGACTGCCAGTCCACCCTTGGCCTTCCAGCCTTCACTTAATTTCTCAAAATATACTGCCTGATCAAACACAGGTTCTAAATGTTGTGCCTTAGATCATTTTCATACTAAAAAGGTCTAGTGTTTTTAACAAGTTATTAGCAGAATATTATGGAACATTGTCCAATTCTTCTAGCTGCTATTCTTGCTTTTGCAGTTCTTTTCAGAACTGAATCAGCTGAATTATCGCTATGACCAGTTCCATCATTTTCACTGACTAATCCTGCACTAGTAGTATTATGTGAGAAGTTAAGTGACTGCAACATTAATTAAAAAAACCCCAAAAACCTGAAATGCTGAATGGTCAGAAAATGAGATTTTTTTTGTTGTTGTTGTCCTGACAAATGCTTTTATTGCTTGTCTTTTGTTCTTGTTATATATCTTGTTTTATAGCTGTTGTTTCACATTGTTGAACATGAGCATGAAGGTAGATCAGGTAGGATTCATCTACTTTATTTACTTTCCTTTGTAGAATGAGAGGTAATAAATATTAGTTAAATTTTATGTGGTTTCTGGTTGTTTGGTGCCTTACTTCAGCACTGCCATGTAACCACAATTTCAGTTGAACGTTTCTTTACTACTATTCATCAAATACTACTATTCACATTAGAAAGTCAATTAAATTCAGTTGGCTCTGGGAATGCCAACCATATGTATTGGGCAGCTATTATTAATGTTTTTGCTGAAAACTTATGGAAAAGTTTAAATTTTTGGTTTCTGTTTCTGCTCTCAAAAATATGAGCTTGTAATGTATGAAATGGTGGAGGAAAAAAGTTCATAGAGAAAAAATAGAAGTCTCTTTCTTCCCTAAACAAAGTACCATTTTTCCTTATTCATAAAAGCTGAAATTAATTTTAGTATCAGCTTGCATGTACTCATATAATTTTGTGAACAAAATTGACCCACAAAATACTAATGCTAAGAGTAATTCATGAGCAGATGGAAAAGGGAAGAAACAGTGAACAAGAAATTTGTCATATAAATGAAAAAAGCAAAGCAAACCCACTTATCTATGAAAGGTAGTGTACTCTGCAAGCTTGCTGAAATGAGGTTTTTTTAGATTTTTGTATACCGTCACTTCATTCAGTACTACTACTGCTTTAGTGTTTTACTGAAAGCTGTTCTGTGTGACCAGGATTTTCATATTGCTTTCAGTATGCAGGCTAATATTTTTTAAAGTACAAATACCTTTTATATATTTAAGTACAAATAAATCTTTTGTATTACAAAAATCTTAAAACTGTGTTTACCAATAGTTGTTCTACTGCAGGAAGCAATGCTAGCAGCATCTTGAAATAAAAGCTGGGGTTTTTTGCTATTTGACAATACTAAAAAAGGAACTACGTTGTGCAGGCAAAATATTTTGATTGCAACATTTTTAATCTACAAAATATTTCTAATGGGGGAGGGAATAAAAGGTTTAACAGGTCCTGTCTTCAAATGCTTCTTTTTCTTTCCAAATAGGATTGCTAGACTACTTTTAAAATAATTTGGCTTCTGATAGGTGTGCAGCTTCAAACATGGTTTGAGAAGTGCTGCTCTGTTTTGTTTCCTTAGCTTTTCCATAGGGGTGGCTGCTGCAGTTGTGCCTCTTTCTCCAAGTGCTTAGTCTGGCTACACATGAAGAATGGGCCGATTTATGAATTTCACAGCTGTTGCAAGCTAAACTGTAGTCTGGTTTGATAAGCAGAAACAGGTGGGATGTTGAGCAGACAAAAATATACTCTTGAGCATGTTAGCCAGACTCCATAAGCCACACTGGCACCTCTCTAAACATATGTAATTCGATAACGAATAAATAGTTAAAAGTTGTTGCAGATGTACTTTAATGGTGCATTTGGCCTCTACATTGGTATCAAAATACAAGGAATGGTCAAAAGACTACTTTCATTGCTGCAGATGTGTAGTTTGCAAGATTTTTTGTTTATAGTTTGTTCCAAAGATAAATTCTGTAAGCTGCAGGGTTTTCACTTCTCAGGGGAAGAGAAAGGAAGGTATGTCTGTGACTTCTTTGACATTCATGAACACTGCAAGCCTGCAGAAGCGTGAACAAAGCCCAAATATTTATGGCTTAATGTTAAAAAATTTTTGTCCAGTGAAATGTGGCATAGTAGACACAAGAGGGAGCCATATAGTTTACAGACAATCACAGTGAGATTATATTCCTAAAGAAAATACAGCCAAATTTGAAGCTTTTTAAAAAGAATATGCAGTGGTCTTTGTGTTTGATTTTCAGGTGCATCTCTATGCCTCTTTGTAGTCAGCTACAGAGAAGTTTTTGTGAATCAAAACAAGATGTGAAGACAAGGAATGCACTTAGAGAAGGTGGAAGTGTCCAAACTACATTTTGAACACGATGGGTTTGAGGCAGTGTTGTATCTTTTCCCCAGATATAGTAAAGGCTGTTACTACCTGCCTAAATAAAAGACAATTTTATGATCACTTGAGTTGAGTGTTAAAATCTTTTAAGTTCTAAGTCCAAAACTAGCAGAGCCCATTAGCTAACCATAGCTTTAGCCATGCTGTATGCATTCAGTGGCACTCTGTGAGTAAGTAGTGTCTGTGTGTAACTGCCTCTCATGTGCTGGAAAAAACACCAGTAATGTTGAACTGTCCAGGATGACAGTTTGGCATTGATTTGCACAGCGTTTTCAGCCTGTAGTCTTTGGACCACTGAGGGACTACTTTTGTTTCTTTTTTTTTTTTTTTTTTTTTTAAGAGAAACAATTAAAGATTTATTCCAAAATTATCCCTGGCTAGNAGAAAGAAAGAAAGAAAGAAAAACCTGAGCCTCAACCAATATGGTTGGCATTGCCTCTGCCAGAAGGCTGCCTGATAAGGAGGAAGGAAGAAGTAAATGAGGCCTTCTACAGATAGCTAAAAATAGCCTCATATTTGCAGGTCCTGATCCTCATGGGGGACTTCACTCCAGTATCTGTTAAAGGAACAATGCAGCAGGGCATAAGCAGTCCAGGAGGTTTGTGGAGAGCTTCCTCACCCAAGCAATAGTGGGGCCAATGAGGAGAGGTGCTACTTGAATTCATGGACCTCATACAAACAAGGAAGGGTTTGTTGGAAATGCAAAGGTTGAAGACAGCCTTAGCTGTAGTGACCATGAGATGGTGGATTTCAGGATCCTGAGAGGAGGAAGAAGCGCAAACAGCAAGGTCACAGTGCTGGACTTCAGGAGAGCAGTATTGGCTACTTCATGGATCTGCTTGGAAGAGTCCCATGGGATAAGGCTTTGGAGAGAAGAAGGATCCAGGAAAGAAAACATGGTTAGTATTGATAGATCATCTTCTCTAAGTTCAGGAGCAGTTCATCTCAAAAGCAGGAAGTTGGGCAAAAGTGCCAGGAGGCCTTCATGAATCAACAAGGAACTCCTGGCAAAACCCCAGACATTAAAAGGAAGCATAGAGAAGGTGAAAGCAGGGACAGGTAACCTGGAAGGAATATGGAAACACTGTCCAATCATCCAGGGATGTGGTTAGGAAAGCTAAAGCCCAGCAGTAATTGCATCTTGCAAGGGATATCAAAGGTGACCAAAAGGGTTTCTGTATGCACATAGGTGACCAGGGGAGTATACAGAGGAGGACCAGGGGAAATGTGGGCCTGCTGCTGGATGGAGTGGGGGACTGTGACATAGAACATGTAAAAATCTGGCGTGACAAATGCCTTCCTTTACTGGTAAGATGGGCCTTTGGGAGTCCCAAGGACAAGGATGCCATCCAGAGGTGCCTGGACAAGCTTGAGAAGTGTGCTCTTGGGAACCTCGTGAAGTACAATGGGGGAAATTGCAGGGTGCTGCACCTGTGTTGAGGCACCCCGTGCTATCAATACAGCTGTGAGTTGGAGGGATTGGGAACAGCCCTGCAGAGATGAACTTTGGGAGTGCTGGTGGATGAGCCAGCAATGTGTGCTTGCAGCTTAGGAAGCCTGGGCTGCATCAGAAGCAGTGTGGCCAGCAGGCTGAGATAGGCGATTCGATCCCTCTGCTCGGATGAGAGCCCACCTGGAGTACTGCGCCCCAGCTCTGGGGTCCCCAGCACAGGAAGGACATGGAGAGATTCTAGAGGATGGCCTATTCAGAGATAATCTGAGGCCTCACCTCCCCTGTGAGGAAATACTGAGAGTGCTGGCCTTGTTCATCCTGGAGAAGAGAAGGCTCCAGGGAGGCCTTAAAGCAGCCTTTCCATAGTTAAAAGGGGATGGGAATGATGGGGACCAACTTTTTAGCAGAACTTGTTCCAAGAGGACCAGGGGTAATGGTTTTAAACTAAGAGAGGGTTGATTTAGACTAGATCTGAGGAAGACATTTTTTTCCAATAAGAGTGGTGAAACACTGGCACAGGTTGCCCAGAGAGGTTGTCCTATTCCTGGAAACATTCCAGGTCAGCTTGGATGGGGCTCTGAACAACCATGATCTAGTTGAAGATGTTCCTGTTCATCACAGTGAGGAGTTGGACTAGGTGACTCTTAAAGGTCCTTTCCAATGCAAACTCAACGACTCTCTGATCTTTGAGTGATCATGATGACTGGGAGACATTCCTGAGAACTGGAAGAAAGCAAATGTCTCTCCTGTCCTCAGGGTAGAAAGATGACCCAGGGAACTACAAGCCTGTCAGCCTCACTTCAGTTTCTGGTAAGGTGCCATTCAGTGGGATTTTGACAGGCTGGATAAATGGGCTGCCAATTGATGTTTAGCAAGAAGTGCAAAGTCCTGCACTTGGAGTGAAATAATCCCATTTTTATGTTGGGGGACAAGCTGAGCATGAGCCAGCAACGCATCCTTGCAGCAAGAAGATCTAATGGCATCCCAGCTGCATTAGGATTGTTGGCAGCATGTTGAGAGAGGTGATCCTTCTCCTCTACTCAGCACTGGTGAGGCCACACCCAGACTACTGTGTCCTGTGCTGGGCTCTCCAGTACAAGACAGATCAGTTTAATTCTAAAATTCTAACTAAATGGAGAAGGCAAGCTCACCTATTTAAGTAACATTTTAGCAAGCAAACTTATTTTCTTTGACTCAGTTTTATGTTTCTTTGCAAAGTTAATGAGCAAATACTGCTAGTGCTTTCTTTTCCTTCTGTCAAGCTACTCTTAGTCAAGAAGGCAGAAACTCGCCCATGAGTCACACTCTTTTTAATATTTTTTTAATAGAATCTCTTTAGTAGAAGTTGTTAATAGTTTTTAACCATTATCTGTAGTCTAGTTTACTTACAACATTTCACAGGAACACTGTCAAACAGTTTTCTGACTAGGGTGTATTGACATCTGGACACTGTTTGTGAAAGTGTTGTTGTAGTCTTATTGTGAATACAAGCTTTGCAGTAATCTATCCAAAGATGTTTTGAGCTGTTTGTGTGCAGTACTGGACAGAGAATTTAATTAGCTGGAGGCTGTAATCCCTTTTGATCAGATACTAAATTTCATATATTATTCATTAAAAATTTGACTAATTGATTTAGCGTGAAGAAAATTCTACAATCCAGTCATTAGCTGTTGGGGACTGGAATATCATTTTAGTTAGGATGTTCAACACATCAAGTTCTAGATTTCAAAATAATGTTATAGCATCTTTAAAATCTGTTATCATGTGTGACTCTGCAATATTGGATATATTAGATGAGGTTTCACATCTCTAGCATAATTTTTAAACCAATTTCTGAAGTTGTGATGATGTTTTAAGTAGGACTTATGCTTCTCTTACATTATTTTTCTGTGTTGTTTTTATTCTGTCCTATTCCAATAAGCATATGATTTTCCAGGTCAGCTTGAAGTAGAACATCTGGTGTCTCTCTGTACTTGGCTTGAAGACACCACCATTTAACTTTTGTGTGCTAAATGATATTTGAGTTGAATACAGACAAGTATACTGTCTTTTAAAACACCCTATTGAAGTAATCAGGAGGTGTTTATTATTTTTAAGTTGATGTAATGGAGAATATTTTAATGCTTCCGAAGAGTTCAACCAACATGCAGTCAAAAGCAAATGTATTTGAAACAGAATTCAGTTTTGTTTCTGTACCAAGTGTGTCTTTAGGATTCTCGGTTATCCTCCCTGCTTGATTTATACTCATTGGCATACCAGTCAAATAGCCTTTTTTTCAGAAATTATGTCAGCAACACTGTGAAAAATGGGTGGAAGAAAGATGGCACAGTAGTAAACCCTGTAAAATCTTTCCCTTTTGTTTACTTGTCTACTATGCATATCACCTCAAGGGAGAGATTTGAAATTGCATTGAGTGGGCAGTTGCAAAGGTAAAAATAGAGTTGCTATTTAATTTGTTTTGTCTGGATTTCAATGCCCAAATTGTTCTTCTTGATCAATAATAAATAAATAGGCAGTTAGTAATGAAATATATTTATGCTTTTCTGTGTTTTTCTTCTCTGTGAAGGCCAAAATATTGTATTAATCTGTTTTGCTGGCAGCAGATTGAAGATTGACAGTATGCTTGTACTGTACCACTTAGCGTATCTACTGTAAGGTGGTTTAGCCTTTACAAACATGTGCCAAATTCCTGATTTTTGTGTCACTTGTGGTATATCCCACCCCCAGCTACGATGACAGTAACAGCAGATCCTGGGGCTTCGTTGGGCCATTCCTGTGGCTGCCCCTCTCCGTGGCAGAAGCAGCTCCAGGCTGTGCTGGGCTGCGTCTGTCCGAGTCAGGCAGATGAAGAGCTCAAGTCCTTGGGTGGGTGGGAGGTTCTGCTGCCTTCTTCCCCCGTTCCTTCCTTGCCTTCCCCAGGAACACGGCGACAGCTCTGGGCTTTGAGCCAGCCGGACACAGGAGGAGGTGTTTGGCTGTTCAGGCAGCGTTTGCTCCTCAAACAGCTGTTCCCTATCTCCTCCAAGGAAAAGGTGGCAGGCCATATGGAGGCATCCTGTGGTCCAGATTCAGACAACGGGCACCAGTTGGACCGTGCTGGCCTAGATCGAAATATAGGCATGTCCTGCTTGGTGTCTGCTATTTCTTACAGTCAAAATGATTCAAAGTTGGAGGACAGACAGGATAAAACATATCTTTCATTTTGGATATAGATGTTATCTTTCATCGTACAGACATCGTTAAGATCTCCTAATCAGCAGGTTTTAATTTATTTCATATTCTGAATGGATTCTGCTATAGTGGCCTAAACGCCTGCTTTCCTCTAGAGAAGCAGAGATGTACTTCAAAGCGTATGTGCCAGCGCAAAACAAAATTTGTTTCTGCATAGTTTAAACCGCACTTGGGAGGAATAATACATTCTCTTGTTAGTAGTATGGGCTTTTAAGGCATTTTTTTGAAGATGGGGTTCTCAATCACTCTCCTGGTTGAGAATGCATATAAGCATCTCTTTTTACAGCCAATAGAGTGGAGACAGTTTTTTGTTTGCTTTTCTGTTAGTAGCCTTTTTTTTTCAACTGAGTTGCACTTTGTGGGACATTTGAGTCTATCCCCAGGGATGTTGTCTGTGTCTTTTGTGGAAGTGAGTGCCTCAGCAGACATCAGGAGATCATCATGCACTTACAAGTATACTTTCTCATATAAAGTTTGTACTTATTGTGCAGATTTAATATTTTTCCTGATATAACAGCAGTTACAAATGTTCCATAAATTTAAAATATTATAACAAGCTGATGTTTCTTAGAGCGGAATACTCAAAGGATGTATTCTTTAAGCACTGCAAAATTATACAGGGTACTTATCTTTGTTAAAATTAGTAATTTAAGTAAATTACAAAGTGGATTATCCTCTTCAGTCAGACCCAATGCTAATACTCCACACAGTAGGACACTGATATGTTGCTAAGTAAACCAAAGTTTATTTTCTTGTACTATTGTTTGAATGTGGGTTGAAGAGGAAATGGTAAGTTTTTAGTTTTGGATGTGTGTGCCACTGTAGCCCCAGTACCTCTAGTTCCACCATGGCCTGTAGAAGCTTGGTTATGAGGTGATTGTGATCCAAGCTTCCACCTAAGTGGCTCCTGGTAGGATTTATTGGGAAACTTGAGTAGTCGATTCACAGGTAACGTAACTTTGGCCATACTGCATAATACTAATGCTTGCTGCAAACTCTTTGTTAAAGGAGTGATTGCAAATCAGAAATACCATTTCTGTCCTTTCAAAGCAATTCACTTCAGGGTTTCTATCACAGCTTTTTTTTTTTTTTGTGGCTTGTGATTCAACTAAAAGTGGAGTTCACTAATAGTAGAGTTGTGGGATGAATTTGTGCATGGACATAGTGCTTGTATGCTGCTCTAAACAGAATCATGAAGTTGGGAGGGACCCGCAAGGATCATCAAAGTCCAGCTTCTCAAATTAACAAGGTAAAATGTTTCCTGACATGAAAAATGCTCAGGGTAAACTTTGTACCTTGGGAAGAGCCCATAGAATAGATGATGTGTCATGGGATGCAAACACAGACCCTTGCAAGGAAGCTGGGGTTTTGTAGCTATCTTACTGTACCTGTGTGAATGAAATACTGAAGAATGAACCTATAAATCTAAGGCTCAACATGAACAGTAAACTCATATTTTGCAAGGAGATTTACCACAGGAGATAATGGAGCTCATGTGTCTTTCTGTTACGTTTAGTGCTTCAGGAAGGACAGGGAGGCTGTCTCATTGCACAGCACCACTAATTTCAGCCCAGCGTCTCCCACTTCTGCCCTTAATGGGGCTGCACTCAGCTCTAAGTGATTTTATGAGAGTACAGAAAAAGGTATAGAAAACTTGGTCACTTATTTAAATGCTATATCTGAGTGTCTTCTGTTTTGGGAAAGAGTAGTCTTTCAGAATTGTGTATGTACACATACACACATACAGAATTAGTAGTATTCTGAAATGGAGTAAGAAGTGGATGTTAAGGGGTCCATGGCTGTCTTGCCTCTGTTTTAAAAAGGAGGTGGCACAGGATTGGAGGTGGGGTACTCGGTTGCAGTCAGTTCAGAGTTGTTTCTGTGTACTCTGTCTACCAAGCAGTAACATCCACGTTACATGTGAGGTGGGTTGTCAGTCCTCCAGACCCTTGAGTTAATAGTTAATGGTTTGAGCTGTCTGTTGTGCCGCTGCTGTCTCATTAACAAAGAACAATTTTTGCAGGTAGAAGGTACAGAAAAGGGGACTGCGCAGTTAAATTCCATTGCACCAGAAGGAGTCATTCCGCTTTGCTTCCGCTGCATGAATCCCCTAATAGTCTGGAACAGTGCTTTCTTGTGTATAGTGGCAGAAAGTAAATAAAAATTTCTGATTCAAAGAATTAAGCGAGAATATTATTTAGATTTAAGAGGTTTCAATCCTGTGGTACCTTTTTTATATTAAGATTCATTCTATTAGATTTTGCAAAGTAGAATTATTTTTTTCTGTTAGTAAAGTCATATAACAGCACAAGTTTGTGAATGTTATTCCTAGCATTTCGTGAATTGGCTGTTTGAAAGTTCCATGGCATGCCTCTGTAGTTATAAACTGTTGTTACGAAGTAAAATAATCTTTGGCTTTGTCTCCTGTCCTGCACAGTGAACTGGCTTCCCTCATTAGGTTAGGCAGCATATGTCCAATGGAAAAAGCGAATTCTTGTTTCCCTGTAGATCACTAGGATCCTCCATTCTGAATTCTTTCTTTTACTTAGCTTTAGGGCAGTTAAAGCCTCAGCAGCTCCACAGAGAGGAGTTTCTCTTCAAGGCTGCTGCTTCAAAGGATTTCCAGAGCTAGGAAAGGGACAGTAACCAGCAAATGCTGACAGATCTTCCCGCTTCTGGCCCTGAATGCGTGTGTTTGTGTTTTTGTACACCTACACATTGGCCTGAAACCATCAAATGGCATCCACTAAGGCTCATAACAAAATCTCCCCATGTTAATGAGTACAGTGGAAAGAGGGAAGGATCTGCAAAGAAGAGGAGGAAAAAATTGTTTGGTCAAAAGCAACTAACCCTTGGGGTTTATGTTCAAAGGAATGAAAGTTAACAAGGTGGAAGTTTAAAGTGCTTTTGACTTGAACTGTTTCAAGCACCCTGGGTGTTTTAGGGGCTGTGAAGGGAGTGCAATGGTGGCCTCAGTATACTCTGAGCACTAGCTACAATCATGATCTGGGGTAGAAGTGAAGCTGTTTCCACTTGAATGGAGATACAAGAGGTTTCTGAGATTATTGAAAGCTGATTTAGTGATATCAATGCAGTGATTGCCCACAACTTTGTCATGGACTTGTAAGTACCTGAAATAGTTGTCACAGAAGTTCAACCATCTCTTTGTCTACAAACTCAGGAAACCAACAAAACAGAGGATTTTTTTAACCCCTTTTTTTGGGTATGTATAACAGTGGAGTAGTAGATGGGTTCAATGATGAGTTTATCTCAGCTTAGCAGTGGTGTCTTTTTTAAGAAATACTAACATCTAGTGATTAAAATAATTTTTTCTTACTTGGATTATACAAGGGCTAATAGCAGAAAGGAATACACTGGCAATATGACTTCACATAAAAATACATCATCTCTTTTCAAGAAATCTAGTAGTGTAGATGTGAACACAAATTTAACACTAAGTAAACTTTAATTTTTCCTTCTACTCAGACATTGCATTGTGTGTTACAGTAATTGGACTTGTTCTTTGCATCACTTGGGAAACAAGCAAACGTTAAGCCAATTTTAATGGAAATTCCCCATTAAGATTAGGAGCTCTGATAAATGAGCTTTAGCATTTTGTGATTGAATAGGAAAAGGGTTACTGTCTTCAGAAGTCTAGCCACTCTGACAGGAGGTGAATGCCCCTAGGCTGGAAGGCAGAGTGAAGGTTGTGATGGCTTCTTAGCTGGAAGGGCACCCACCTATTCTCCACTGCAGCCTTCATGCCATTCTAATGAAACAAGCCCTCCAAGTGGGAGTCCTTCCGCAGCTACTTTCTGGTACTTGAGAATCATTACCTTCTGATGTCCATCTAGAAGTGTGATGGAGAAATTAATAACGCAGAGGTGCCTATGGCACATCAGCAGTGTTGCTTGTTTGTGAGGCATTAAACATGACATGCGAACCCCTGTATATTACTGCTTTACAGAAAGAGAAAAAATGTTTGGAAGTTTTCTTTTTTTTTTTTTTTTCTTCCCCCCACCCCCCTTCCTCTGATTGCCATACTGAGTAACTGGCTTCTAGTCTGATAGTGTTTTAGGTGACTAGAATAACAGTCTGTCTCTTTCCACAGTGGCTGCAGACAATCTGGCAGCAATCACTGTTACTTTTTAATATTTCTGGTTATTTTGAGATATCCTCCAAATGTCTCAAAGAAGGCTTGGAACACTGAAGGGGAAAAAAAGCTTTTTTTTTTTTTTAAGGAATAGCAGCATCAGGAGGAAAATGAAATTCAACATGCCACTATTTGTTTTTGCAGTGGTCATCACCCTGATTGCCAGCTCTGACAATATTTTCACAGAAAGGGTAA
>WBMY01002445.1:0-52856 GCA_013397315.1 Donacobius atricapilla | reverse complement strand
TGCTGTCTTTCTTGCTTGATTTGTCAAGCTGCTGCAAAATACATTAATAACACGAGCAATAAGAGTTGAAATTAGTGAAAACTCTCGGGAGGTTTTTGTTCGTAATAAATAAGTCCGGCTGAAGGCTGAGTTTCTGCGTTCTGTCCTAGCCTCGGGTCTGGACTGTCCAGCAGCGAAGGTGCCTCCTGAAATGTCTTGGTTTGGGTCTCGGTCCTGGGTTTGTGCTGAATGTTTTTGTGAGAAGAAACAACTGTACAATGTGTAGCTACAATTAAATTCGAAGGGATTTGTTATGCAATGACCGTGCCGTCGGTGTGAGTGAAAATCATACGAAAACGAAGAGTACTGAANCTGGTTCCGCCGTGCCCCGCGGAGCTGCGCGGCTCTGGCCGAGCTGCCGGCGCTGGTTCCGCCGTGCCCCACGGAGCAGAGCGGCTAAAAAAAGAAGTTAAAAGTAAGGGGAGGGACGGGAGCCACTGGAATTGCAAACTTCAGTCGTGTTCCGGAGAAAGCCCATCGGAAGGGTTAACCGGAGGGGCTGAGGAGAGCAGCCACCTGGGACCTCACACCCAATTGGCAGTCTTTTGTAATATATAATTTGCCTAAAATTGCGCACTGAGCACACGCTTTTGTTTTCTAATTGATTTACGGTTTGAGCCACTTTTACCTCATCCCCTACTGTCCTGCACACAGTGCCAGCAAGTACATTACAGTGAGAAATGATAAATTACCACGCACTTGTGATGCTAATGCATCAAGAGTAAAAAACTGCATACTACATAGAGCTTCATGCGTTAAAAGCATCGTGAAGATAGAGCTATGCAAAAAATCATTTGTATCTTCTGAAATAACCGTTTGATCATTTGCTTCAATTCGTCTCAGACACCTAATTGAACCTGAAGATTAAAATTTATGCTACTATGGCTTTCCATTTGTGAATTGGAGCAAAGTTCTAAAGAAAACGTGTGAGTGGGGGCTTAAAGCTACCTGTATTTTCGAGACTTTAAATAAGTTAGTTAATCAGAAAAAAAACCCAATATCAGAGCCTCGTAAAGCTTTTAGAAATTAAATGTTTGCTTGTTAATGAGAACTGCAGTATACATTCTCAAATGACACTGCTCCACTTAGGAACATATGTAGATGGGTTAATGTAGATACTGTCTAATCACTGTTTGTCAGCACAGCTATTTAAATATTTTAATCTGCTTTTGTTTCAGAGGTGTAGAACAATTTTTACTCAATAACACTATAGCTGGTATCAAGAAAGAATTGAAAATCTTGTATATTTCTTGCATTTGTGAAATAACTCACTGATATCACAGAGGAGAGGAAAATGTGGAAGTTGGTGAAAGCTAATGTGCACTTATTGTCTGATTTCTTTCCCTCTGTGCATCAAGAGCTGGATTGTGTTTTACCTTCACATACTCAGTCCACCTTAAATTTTTTTTTTTATTTTTGTACAATGTCTGTGGGTTCCAGTCTTGAAATATGAAGAAACAGATTTATGGCGGCTGCTGGGCACAACAAATTAAGTTGACAGTGATGTATGAGAGCATAATAGCATGATGATCCCTCTGTAGCGCGGCTGGACGCCTCCTGCTTCATTTGGCTCTTGTTAGGATCTGTTAGGCAGCTAAATAATGAAATTCTGCTGACTGATTTCTGATTTTTCTTTTCTTCCTCTTTTCACCTTTTTATGCAACTTACATTTTGCAGACCCATCCTAATGCCAGCAAACTGCCCTTAAAGGATTCTTTCACCTATGACGACTACAGGTTGGTCTTTTAATTTTTTTTTCTTTGTTTCTTTTCTGGTTTTACTATGGTAAACTATGGGGCCCTGGAATTCTTCATTGGTGGGAAAGCCCTGTTGTTACTGAAACGTAAATTGTAGGATTTGATACCAATACACTTTCTTAATGAAGAAGAAAGCAAAATAAATATGCAGATTTTAATTGTTACAAAGGAATAGTCATTCATTATAAGCAGTTAGTTTAGCCAACTGGCACACATAGTCAGATTACTAAGGATATCCCTTGTTTCTTAAGAAAATAATTCAGTTGATGTGGCAGGAGTTTTAGCGTTTGGGGAAATTTTTAAAATTTCTTTCTTTTTTCATAAAAGGTTTTACCAGCACATAGTAGCAAAAGTTAATATCTAGAGCTACTGCTCTTGAACAGGAGAGCTGGAGAACGGAAGTTGTACACATGAAGCATGAGTGTCACTTGGAGGTGCTGTAAGGGGTGACAGAACTAAGATAAAAAGAATAATAATTAAGATAATGAGAGCTTTAATTCTACTAAATGATTAAAATAGCATGAATAAAAGGCATTCATGAGGGATTTTCTAGCCTAGCAGTACGTGTGGGTAAGGCTGTGAAAGTGGGATTTCCAAAGCACGTCTCCTTCACTTAAAGGGTCACTGTGGAACACACCAGCTTACATGTGAATTGGTCTAAAATTTCTCAGACAAATGACAACAATTAACAAAAAGCATGTTGTTACTTTGTTTCAAGTAGTGTTTGTATATCAGAATTATCCACAATTAAATTTTAAATTTCTTTTTAGAAATAAGGTAGATTTCAGTTTGCCACTGTCTTTCTTAGCAGTCTAGTCCTTCTGGAGAAATCCTTCAGGAAGTCTAGTTCTGTAAATTAAATACATGTTAGTAGTGGAGTCTATGGGAATTAAAATTATTTTGACCTTCTCCTGTTGGCATATTTTTTTCCCTCAAAAAACCCCACAACACATATATGTGTTAAGGCCAGAACATGGTGAAACTGAGATTCTTTTTTCCATTGGTGTTTAATATTAATTTTTGTCAAGTATAAAATAAAAAATTCAATTCTAGAAAACACTGAAATTCTAATCTTTTCTAAAGATTTTTATGTTTGAAAAGGTAGCTTGCATTTTGTTTACTGAACCTGACTTAGAAGGGTTTTGAATGATGTCCATGAGCTAAAGAACTATGTAATACTCTCTTCATGTTTTTTTCCTGGATATCTGTTTGGAATGTTGTGGCTTTTTTTCCTCTCAATTCTATTCAGCAAATTTAGCAATACTGACCTAAGCCAAAAGCTTGCAAGTTGAAGAGAAACACCCAAAGATCATGCATGTGTCTGGTGGTTGCACTGGTTTCCAGTTCATACAGTACATAAGCTTTTTAGAGAGTGAGGAGGAAATTCCATCCTGGCTCTTACAAGAGTTTGCAGGTAGATGAGAGCCGCTGGTGCCCAGCAGGAAATCCTGCAGGGGCAGGTGACCCTGGGTTTGGGGTGTGAAGAGTGAGATACGTATGCAGTGAAGGGCTGAGAAGCAGAAGCTGACCCAGGGAGTGGATCCTGGTTGAGGAATGCAGCCAATGGAAGGTGTGAAGATTCTCTTGCAAACAGAAGAGGGGTCACAATCCTGGTTTGGTGTTTGTTCTGTGTGCATGTCTTGGAAACCTGGGGGCTGCTGCTCGTCCTGCAAGTGATATTGCCTTCTACTGTTCTATAATCAGTGTGATCTTTAAGGATACTAAGTTTGGAAACTCCCAGTCTAAAATATGGCTTCAGGTGGGACTATGACCAATTGCATTTTAATGCTTTGAACTTTGACCATGTCATGTTTTTAACTTTGGCAGATGGGCAGTTTCCTCCGTTATGACACGGCAGAACCAGATTCCAACCGAAGATGGTTCCAGAGTTACACTGGCTCTAATACCTTTATGGGACATGTGTAATCATACTAATGGACTGGTAAGGATTTCTTCAGTGTTGCTGAAAGACTTTAGGGCTGAAGTATTAAGCCTTCAACTGCTTATACAACAGTTTAGTAACACTTTCCGTTATGCTTAACACAGGTATGTTATCTTCTCAAGAGACCTTAAAAAATAGTATCTGGAAGAAAAGTTTGTCAGTTTCTCAAATATCTTACCATAGCTGTTCAGGGAGAGCTTTCTTCATCTAGAGAAAACTTTACAAGTGATTGATACTTGTGTAAAGTTAGTACATACAGTGTACTTTTAAAAGTTTTCATTTACACGAAATATTTTGTCCAAACAGGTCTGAATAGTCTCCTGACATGGATCTTTGTTTCTGGTGGTCTGAAAAAGATGCACAGTACTGGACAGATTTGTTCTAAGAACAGAAAGCAGGCACTGATGGAGGTTGCCTCTTGTAGCCACCACTAGGGAATGTGGTTAAGATTTGCAACTAAGAAATACTGCATGCGCTCCTAACCATGCCCAAAGAGCCTTGTTATAGAGACAGCAGCAACAAGAACAAAGCCTAGTTCAACAAAAACAGTACATCTGTTACTACATCAAAAAAACAAAATGCAAAAATACTACTTTAGGGCATATTAAACATTTAAAAGGTGACATATGTGTATCAAAAGTCAGACCTGCTGACATTTTGGCCTACGTGCGCTAGTTCAGGGGATGACTCCTGATTTCATTAACAGACTAGTTAATGCTGAGGTGAGGAAATGGAAACCCAGGGAGGCTGGTTTATCAATGTTATATAGTCATGCATCATATACACTTCAAAAGTCATACCCCCGACGTGTATTTCCAGTAGATACTATTTATTGTAAGCACTGGATATGACCATACCATTCAAGTGATCTGGTTCTTTTGTGGGGGGGTTGACCCAAGTGTTAAGACAGCAGTGTGTGTTAGTGCTGTAGATATAAAAAAAAGTCTGGTTTAAATGAACAAACTGTAAAGCAAGTTGTTTTTCACTTGATATTTAGCTAATTTAGTGTTACTGTGACTGTGTCAATTACAGCTAGGTAGACTTGGCTACGAAGTTGCAAGTGTTTGTGGTTTATTATTTATTTATTTTTCCTTACTGCAAGGTGATTACATGTTGTTCTTTAACAGTGATTCTTGCCTTTGCCGATTTGTTATGCCATCTCACAGCTTTGATTTAGCAATAAAGTTCATATGAGAGTCTTCAGTATAAAGAAAATTGCTTAAAATTCAGAAATGTGTATTTTTGTAATATAAGTCATAGCTGCAAGCATCAGTACTTCCTGTACCTTCTTCCTGCTGGGCATCTCTTTCAGATGCTTTTGCAGAGACTTGTCTGTATTCATTAGACAACTCTTAATGAATGCCTTCAAAGTTGGGATTAGAGTAAAGAGGAAGAGAATTAAGGTTCTGTGAGGGAAAATTTAAGTAGCATATATTTAAAGAGCAGCTATTTATGTTGTTTTACTCATTCAAACTTCTATTTAAATTGATAAAGTAATTTTTATTTTTATTATGCTGTTTGACAATGGGTTTGATATGGAGCCAGCCTCTGGAGCCAAACCTCCTAATGCAGTAGTATGTCAGGATTGGAAACATTTTTTTTTCATGCTGAATTGTATCCTAAGGGGCAAAGGGGGTTGTGCTGAACTTAAATATTTTGTATATATGTAAAAACTTCCATCATTTATTTCATGTTTCTACAGAAAATAATTTAAACGGATATAAATTCAGAAAGGATAAAAAACTGTAATATTGATAATGGGCTGAGAAAAGCTACTAAAGCTATTTCTGTTGTGTGCTAGTTGCCTTGTGCTATTAGAAATGGGGAGGGCGGTGACTGCTAAGCTAACTGTAAGCTGCCTGTATTGTAGCTTATATTATTGTAGAGCGAGGTGAGAGTGGGCTCTGCTCTAATCATAGCACAATCCCTTTAAAATACATGAAGGGAGCTGTTATTCATTGCAGGAAAGTAAGAAACAAAAGACGACATTGAATGCACCCCTGTCTAGTTTATTCCAAATGTGATGCTGAAATACTTCTCAGGTCATTCAACTACCATATATATCCCTGTTCTTGCTTTATTCCACAGGGCCCCTTTTCCATGAGCTAGATAATAAAATGCTCTTTGGATTTTAACTGGAGCTAGGTCCATCCAGCTTTTTCTTGCTTCTGACACTATTAATTAGATCAACCTGTCTCTAAGAACTATTTCAAAATGGTTGTCTTCCTGCATTTCTCATTGTTATTCTTTAGTGGGATTGTATTTTGACAGTCAGAGGTTGATTACCAGTTCTGACAAAGCTTTGAATAAGCTACATTCTGCCTGTTGGGCTGGGTCCATTCTTAAGCACTGACCAAGCAGACTATTGCATGCTTTATACACAACTTGAAATTCATGTATCAGTCTGCTTCCAAAATAAAACTGAAGGGATGCAATTTGTCAGCTATCATGTGGGAAGAGAAGTAAACACCCTGTTAATTCTCTTACGTGACTGCTATTAAAAGAAAGAGGAAATAGGAGTCTAGCACTCCATTATGCTTTATAGAAAAGTCTTTCAGAAGTGCTGCTGGGGTTTGTCTGTTGTTTTGGGGGTTTTTTTTAAAGCAAAAATAACAATTTAAAAGAAAGATCAGTACTTCAGTGAGGCATGCTTAAACTGCCGGAATCCTCCTCTTAAAATATTGTAATTTCCTGAGTCTTTGAAAGCCTCCTGTTCCACCACAATTTCAAGGAATTGGAGTGGACTTTTCACATTCAAAACTTTTTCACTGAGTTTACACACTAAGAAAATTTCCGGACAGGTCAAGAGTTTATTTTTTTGGATGAAAGGTACAATTTTTTGTAAGATGACTGTATTCGAAGTATGAAGGACTATTTGTCACCCTCTAGCATTTGTAACCTGCAATCCAGGGTAGTATAACTTTCTAAACTGAAGCTGTTAATTAAAATTGTGTGGTCCAAATTAGAGACTGCATGGGAATTTCTGTGTTCCAGTACTGCAGCCTGTGTTTCTCAGTAGGCTGTATTGCATGTCTCTCGTGTTCTTTACCGATCTCTACATGCCACAAACACGTTAAATAGACCTGCAGTGAGGTATCCACACGGGGGAGATTTCTGCAAGTGTCTGCAGGGCCAGGCTGCCCATGCTTGGGGCTGACATTTTGGATTTGCTCCATTTGAAAGAACTGTTCTGGCTGACAAATGCACATTTAATGATGCAAGCAGTGCAAAACTGTTAATGTGTAAGCCATCAACCAAGCTTTTGAAATAATCTGAGGAGTTCTGTCTTTGGACGAGCTGCATCCAAGATGGGAATCAGGGTATACTGCAACTCATGTCAGTCAGCTTACAAAAGAGTATGTTTTCATTTTCAAAGGCTGAGAGAGAATCTTTGGCTTCTTCTAGGTTTTGCTCCAGGCCCAGAGCATATTTTTCCATAAGTTACCTCTGTCAGTACTGAACTCAGACTACTACCATAAAAGTTGCTTTCTGATTTTTCAGCAGCTTGTTCCATCCTGTGCCTGCATCTCCGGTCATACTATTCAAGAACATGCTGTTTGTCACTTTATAAAAATATCACATTTTTAGAATAGCTTTACTTGTTATTGTGACCCCTTTACAGTTTAGTAATTGTTTTTGGGGAAGTACAGGTTCGTCAAGAGAGTTTATCCTCTTCCATTCCAGCTACCATCACAAAAATCCTTTTAGCATTTTAAGAGTATTACTTAACTTTTAGATAAAGGGATTATTTTCAAGTAAATTATAATTCTCTGAAGATTGTATCCCCTAAAGATCCACAGTTATCTAATCCTTTTTCATTGAGAGATCAAAAATGTGTTGGCAGTTGAAGGATAAAGCACAGCATATAGAGCTGTCAGTGCCTTGCTCCCTTGGGCCTCATGGGAGTGACTGAAAGCTCCAGAACTTTATAACAAGCTGCCGGCTTTAGCATGGTACTTTGTCTGTGCTCTGTGGAGGGTACTTACCTCAGAGCCTTCTGTTCACTTCAGGTAGGTTCTTTTCTCCATTAGATTTCTTTAATGCAGAGATTTTTTTTAAAAAGAGATTGCTCAGGAATTGTGAAGCAATCCCTATCAGCTATATTCTGTTGTGCTGAGAAAGAAATGTGTGCAATTCCTGTTGTTAATATTTATTTCCAATAGGAAAATTTGTCAGTGGTGGGAAAGAGAAATACAAAATGCTAAAGGTGTTTTTGTCACTCTTTTCCTGGACAGATCACTACAGGCTACAATTTGGAAGATGACCGGTGTGAATGTGTAGCGCTTCAAGATTTCAAGGCTGGAGAACAGGTAGTGAAGAGTTGTCTACGTTATTGTTGTTTCATTAAGTTCTGTGGACACTTGGTGACTCCCTAGAAAATTTTAATCATGCAGTGGTTTGGATTAAATAAACCCTCTTACATTTGAATTTTATTATGCTGAGCTAATTTTGAGTGAAAATGCTACCAAACTAAATATATGTACATTCTTCAGAATATTTTCTATCACTTGGTATACCCCTACTGTAGGAGAGTTTTATTCCTCATATTTTATAGAACTAGTTGAAATATTTGATGATTGATAAATGAACATACGCAGACACCAAGTTTGGTATTCTGGAAAAGCTTAGTAAAAGGCCATATCCAAAGGACCAAAGATAAATATTTTTTAGATTTGTCTGCAATAGTGAATTGTAGAGTCTTTTTTAACAATGATGTTTGTTGGCTTATGTTTCTTGTTAGTCTTCATTCATTTTAAAGAGGTGCAATGCAGTACAGCCATTTTAACCCATGCTGTTGTCATTGCAAAGCTTAATGGAAATGAGAAGGGACCTGAGAAGATTCTCTGCCCCTTTCACTCAGGCATGCATGCATTTACCTCTTCATCCTGAGACAGCAGGAGAGTCTTGCAAAGATGCATGGAACAGCTCAGAATCCAGTATTTTGATCAGACCTGCTCAAAAGCAAAACTGAGTGTCCAGAGTAGTGATGCATTGAAGACAGTGGTTCCAGGAGTGTAGGAATCCCCTGTGCTGTGCCAGCAGCCAGCCTAAACCCTCAGGTGGAGCAGCGCTCCTTTTCTGACTACTGCCTGTGCAGTCAGCATGGCCAGACAAAGCCTTTGTCTCTGAAACATCCTGAAATGTTTTGTAACTCAGCCTCTGAGTTATTACTTTTACTGTATTATTTTGCCAGTCTTACAATTTATAATATTTTGATTTTAATATTTCTTATGTACTTTTTTTTTTTTAACAAAGGAGTGTCTGGAATTTTTTCTTTTTTGAATACATCTTTCCAGAAGTGTATTTATCCTCATTGCTATGCTGGGGTTTACAGTGATTGTATATTTTTGCTCTCAGAATTTGTTATGGTAGTCAAATATTTTCTGTTTTTTCCAATTGTGGTGTGATGAGTTAAAAGGGGTCCACAGTTTTTCCAGAAGTGATCCAATTTATAATTTTCCACAGCTGGCAATGGATGTGTCATATAGCTGTTCTGGCTGCTGTCTCCATTTCAATTATGAAGGGTTCCTAAATTTCAATTTTATTTTAGTAGTTTCACTTTGTCTGCTATTTATCGGGAGCTTTTTGAATTTCTGTGCAAACTTTAACTGTTAGTGACGTCTTTAAAGCACTGTAATTATATAATGCTTCAGTCCTTTAATATGCCATGCAGATGTTATTTCTTACAGTTGCAGCAGGAGGAGTGTATAATCCATGTTTTTACTACTAAAAATGTTAGGCAGCAGAAGTCCACAGAGTCTGTCAAACATTGGCCTGAAATAAAGCAATTCTCACTCTGTTTAACTGATTTTTTTGTAAAACAGTCTTGGGGTGTAAGAGCATACTGTGTAATGTGTGCATGATATGTGACTTAGTTTAATATGAGATATATCACAGTAGTTTTAAAACTTGAGAGGGTGAGCAACTCTCTCCTTACCCACTGCCTTGATATACCCAGACAGGTCACATGTTCATCATATGAGTGTGTTACAGTATAAAGTTGACTATAATTCAGCATTTAGTGCTCAGGATAAACAGTTCTAATACAAAATTGAAACCAGAAAGTAAATGGCATCATTGCTGTTGCTGAGCCCTTTAGAGAGCGCTGTGTCTTCCTCTGTCAGCTAGAGAGGAATGGAAGCTTGCAGGCATCCAGAGCACTGCTGTACCCTGAGGCTCTGAAGGGAATTCTGTAACTGCTGGAACTTTACTTTTCTGATTGACAATTCTGTTATCAAACATAAATGGGAAAATATCCTCTTGATGTGGGAGAATACAATTGCTACTCTGACCTCTAGTCCCATGAATTTCATACTGCCTAGCCCTGAGTTAAATCCATTCTGCAGGTTATATTTAGGAACTTATTTTTAAATGTGAATTAAAGTAACTATATGCTTTATAGAAAAGAGTTCAGAGTAAAACAAAAATAAATACTGGCTGAACACAGCTCAGATCTCTCTGTATGATGTACTGTGGTATATCCATATCTTAAGGTAACATTTAAATGAAAGCAAAGTAGATCTATCAGCAGTATAGTTTTGAGTGGACATTTGGTTGGGGGAAAGGGCTCCAGAAACACCATGTCTTTTAATGGGCCCTCCTTGTCTCTGATTTTTTAGGCTTTTTATAAGTCTTTGAAAGCTTATTTCCATGTGCTGGTACTTTATGACAGTGTGAGAAACCAGAACATTTTTATTTTAAAATACAGATAAGAATTTCTTCTTGCCTTTCAAAGTCTCTGTTACATGGATATATTTGCATCTACCTCTAAAGTGTAGTTGCCACATTATATACAGCATTTGAGTCAATACCAGAAAACAAAGCATATTTCTTCATATAACCAAATATACCTTGTACTCAGAATAGTAACTCTTTTAGAAAATAACTTTCAAATTATGTCATTTTTTGAGCTGATCTTAAGCTTTTTTTCCCGTCCCTTCACTTCTCTTTTCATCCTTCTAGATTTACATTTTTTATGGCACTCGGTCAAACGCTGAATTTGTGATCCACAGTGGTTTTTTCTTTGATAATAATTCACATGACAGAGTGAAAATAAAGCTTGGCGTGAGTAAAAGTGACAGGCTGTATGCTATGAAGGCAGAGGTCTTAGCTCGTGCTGGTATCCCAACGTAAGTAAAACACAATGCCATGGGTTTTTAAAAACATTTCCAAAGTATATAGTGTCCAGAAGAGCATATATGAAGCTCTTTCGTGATAATTTTCTGAGGTGTGATATTTCTCCTGTTTGTATAGCAAATTAAAGTTATTGTAATAATATTTACAGAAGTTCTCTGAGCTATATTATCATCTAATTTGAACCATATATACAGAAAAAAACCCTTTGGTTTAATAACCATCTGAACAAAAACAGAGCGAGGATTAATTTCAAGCAATCTGTGGTTTTACTTTCTTTCCTATCCCTTGCAGACATACTACAATGCTCAGGATGTGAATCATAGCATTTTCCTGTAGTCATTTCAGTCCAGAGGGTACTATTAGGAGCAGCAGACATGAAACATTGCATTTTCATGAATTTATTATGAAAGCTGTATAAAATAATTTTAAGTGTAAAATTGTAGAGATAATCATTCTTTTCAGATACAGGTTATGGAAGCTTTTAAGTTTGAGCTAATATTTCCGAATTTTTTTAGAGTTACTTTTGTAGCAGTACATTTGTTGTATACTTTATGATGTTCTATGTTGAAATAAGTTCAATGATATGACAATTGGACTTGTATTTACTGTGGTTGTTTGTTTCTTTTATTAGTTCAAGTGTTTTTGCCTTGCACTCCACTGAGCCTGCAATCTCTGCCCAGCTTTTGGCTTTCCTTCGAGTGTTTTGTATGAGTGAAGGTAGGATATTTTATGAAGATAACCTAACTTGTGTTTGTCTTGTTGTGGGCATTTTTGATTTTTTTTTTTTTTTTTTGTTAATGTAGGAATGTGATAGACATTTATATGAAACATTAAGATAGAAGATCAGAAAAGTTGAGGAGTTGAGGTTAAAAAGGAATTTATAAGCTACTGAGAACGCCAATCTTTGGCCATGTCATCTGAGGGAATATTTCAGTAACTCTAAAAGCATGAGATGATACAATTTTTTATTTCTTTTTATCTCCCAGACTCTTCTGAATGAGTGAGCTTTGGAGTTTGATCTCTAATTCTTAGGTTTCAAAATAGTTTGCAGAACAAGATCATGCAAGACCTAGGGGTTTACATGCTTAAAATCACAGCATTTTAGCCATCACCACTGGAATCATTTAAGTATGAAATTGGAACAGTCTGTACTGTAGAGGAAATATGGAAGAGACATTTTAAAGTTGAGTATTTTCAGTATTTTAATAATTCGTAATCTAAATATTCAATATGATGGTAATTGGTAATCTAAAACAAATCTCTATATTTGCAGACTGTCTTTCTTATGTTTCTCATGTTACTTTTATTTTGGGGCAAAATATGCGTACATTTAATAAATATTCACCTTATTTGAGCATGTGAAACTTCTCATTAAATGCTCATAACAGCTCCTTGCTGGTTAGATGCAGTTTTGAAGGTTATGGATGTGACAGTTTGTCATGACAGTGAGAGAACTCCCTTGCAGTTAGGAATGTAGTTAGGAATCTGTGCAGATGATGTGGATTTTTTGTGCCAACAGGAATACTGAAGTAGCTGAGTTTTTGCACATGGTCTATTTGCTTTCTTTAATAAAAACAATTTAACTTAGTGTCATGCCTTCACTTCCTCCTGTCATCCATCTTCTAGAACTCAGTAAGAAATTAGAATATACCAGAACAGTTCAGTTGGAAGGGACCTACAACATCCATCTATTCCAATTGCCTGATGCTTCTGGGAAGTAAATTCAAGGGAAGAAAATCTTAGATGCTGATGAGGGAGTGAATTTTGGCTTGGAGAGGAAAATGTAGCTAATTGCATTTCTCTGGTATATGATTGTGCTCAGTTTATTTATATGTCTTAAATACTGTTTAAGAAAACTGTTTATTGAGAAACTATGTACAAGCTCATGGTGAAGTTTGTGATAACTGCTTTGCAGTAGTCAGATTTATTAATTAAAAGTTTAATGAAATGTGTGTAATGTCAAGGAGCTGATTAAATGTTTTCTGCTCTTGAGTTTTGATGCATTTCTTTTCTGACCACCTGTAGGAAGTTTCTGCTACTGAACAAGATTATCAAAACAATAGGAAAAAGAATTCCATTGCTATTTGCACACTCTCTGGCCTGTTCCTTTTATTCTCAAAAAGTTCATTGAACTCTTCACAAATTAACTTACTTTCATTTATGAATGATTTTACAAAACATTCTGTTTCATTGACACAGGTTTATGCTATGTATGAGAGGCTGTGATAGCTAAAGTATCTTTATTTCCAAGTGCAGAGAAGGCCCATTTTCTGCTGACCTCAAGATCTCCAGTTCTCTTTGAGACAAATCCTAGAAAAAAACAGCATATCTGAATTTTTATTTGAGGAGAGGGTTATTTTTTGTTAGCTGCTCAAAGATATATGATTGAAAATAAATCTTTCTGCAGTTTGTCAACTGACAAAGTGAATGAGATTGTTTTTTAACAGATTGGTTTTATACTTATTGCAGAAGAGCTGAAGGAGCACTTGATAGGTGAGCATGCGATTGGCAAAATCTTCACTCTGGGGAACTCTGACTTTCCTGTTAGCTGGGACAATGAAGTTAAACTTTGGACATTCCTGGAAGCCAGAGCATCCCTTCTTTTGAAAACCTATAAAACAACTGTGGAGGTAAAATTATCATGTGTAATTTAAATGTCTGAATTCTTCTGTGTGTTGCAATTTTAGGAAAACATATTTTGTCCTCCGTCTTGTCTTTGCAAACTTCAATCTGAATGTTAGTACATAATTCATTCTGTACTTTTTAAGTGCAGAAACAGTTTTGCATTAGCTAAGGAAAATCAAATCAGATTGCAGAAAAGAAAATTTTGTTAATGTAATTTTATTAATATGTTTTTCCTTTGATTCTCCAAGTAGAGATTACCTGCTTTTTTTCTCTGCAAATAAGATGGGGAATCAGTTTCAACTTGTTGTCTATTAGTTGCATTCTCCAGACTGCAAAGAAACTTGCTCCTATTGCAAATGTATAAGTGAACCTACATGCTGCACGTATTTGTGAAGTAACCCGACTTTGTTTGTCATGCAGACTGATCTATGTGCAGAAATTCTGTGCTTTTTTATGATTTCGTGACAAATTTCATTGGGACTCCTTGCAGCACCCCCTCATGTCCATTTAGCTCGCCTGGAGAGCCTGGTGTCGCTTCCTGCCCAAAGAAATGAGGTGAGGGGCTGTTTTATTGTGTTGAGTGTTAGTAACAGACTTGCTTTTTCTTTCCTACCAGGTTGATAAGTCCTTCCTGGAGACTCATGACCTCACTCCACATGCGATAATGGCCATCAAATTGCGCTTAGGTGAGAAAGAGATCCTGGAGAAGGCAGTGAAGAGCGCGGCTGCCAGCAGAGAGTATTACACCAAACAAATGGCCGAAGGAGCTCCGCTTCCAAAGTATGACAAGGGCCATATTGCATTGTTGGAGAACACTGTGGCAGACTCTAGGCTCCCTATTGTCTTGAGAAACCTAGAAGATGTGGAAGAGCAAGGGGACTTAAAGATTGATGAAGCCATTGATGCTGAAGTCACAGAGAATGGGTTTGTAAATGGTGAAAACTCTTTATTTAATGGGACCAAATCAGAAAGTGAAAATCTTAGTAAAGAGAAAAGCAACAGAGGGACTGAAGATGCCAAAGAATCTTCTTCAGAAAGTACTGATGAGGTTAAAGAATAGTCCTAAAATTTTGCTTTCTTGTGAAATTAAACTAGCTGAAGTTTATCAACAGTGCATTTATGTTGGTGTGTTTCTTTGTTAATATTTCTCTTTCTGCAGAGAAAAATGGCTTTGCTGCTTTATATAAAAATGAATTTTTAAGTTATTTAAAAGATTTAGCATCCCTTTTCAATTAAGATTGCCATCTTGCTTTCAGGCAAAAACTGGGGAAAGAGGTGCCTTTGGAAGATTTTGCAGCCCTTTGTTGAACCAAATGTATTTTCTTCCTGGGGAAGAATTAAGCTCTTCTATCTGCCGTGCGTTTGTTGTTCTGTCACTCTGATTACTGAAATTAAAAGCTTGCTCTGCCTCCTGCCAAGAAAAGCAGAAGGCAGTACTGACTCGGTATTCAGCATGAAGGTAGGGGAGCAGTGCAGCAGAAAACTGAATGAGAGGATCAGAAACTTGGGAGACTGGAGGAAAACCTGTTTAAAATCAGGTGTGCCAGTCCAGAAAAAGGTAAGGTGGCAACCTTATGATTGGTAGTTTTAAGTGTCAATGAGAATCCAAATTGTATACACTTAAAGTGGTCTCTGAAGATTTCAGTTTACTTTGTCTTTTGTTTACTGTATAAAATATCTTTCTTCTTCAGTCAGAGTTAGGCTGCTACAATACAACATCCACAAACTTTTAAAGGCTGACTACTTTTTATTTCCAGGCAGTAGTTTTTATTTACAAGGTTGGCAGAGCTACTGGAGATTTTGAAAGCAGATAGGCCAAGCCACAGCTTTAAACTGATCAAAGTGAGGTCACTTCCCAGCTTCTTCAGGTTTTCACAATGAGCTAGAGATTTTCAAAGCTACACTTTTGATGAAACCATTATTAAAAGGAAACTATTAATAATGTTCTTGTCTGCTACTCCTTCATTTCTGTGTTGTTGAATGTAACATTGAATGTCACATGGTTACCTGATCTTACTCGACTTGATCTTTTGGTTAAGATATTAATTGATCCTGCTATCCTGCTTCCTCAAAGGAAATGGCAAGCAGGTATTTTTGACCCAAGTCCAAACCACAGCCAAGTCTGCAGTGGTTTTTGCCATTTAGATTGTGTCTTCATCTGATGCACATTTCTTGGAATACCTCCACAACTTAAGCAGGTCTACTGTCACCAGCAATTTTGGTCACCGTCATAGAACGTGTTTGAACTTCTAGGTGGCAACAATACAATCCTAGCACTGTGCAATATCAGAACAAGGGTAATTCCATGGCTTGACTTTGAAATTACCAGGGTATTAGGAGGAGAGGAGGGCAGAATATTTTTATTTTGTGGATCAATTCAGAGTACAAAGTGGTTTAATTCTGCTCTCAATATTGAGGACTTCGTCTTTTACTTTTGTATCCTTAAGTTCATGATAATGGATAGAATGGAAAGCTTGGAGAGTTGTTTAAAGCTCAGTAGAGGTTGCAAACTGCTTATCTAAGATCAGTTGCAGTAAAACGTCTTTTGGCACATTCATAGTTTTATTAGACTGCTTCTTTTGTATTGCAACCTGGGAAATGTGTTTTTGCATCAATCTTTGCTGCAATACGCAATTAAGTAGTGACTTTCTTTCAAGTTGTCATAGAAGTTCTGGTGTTCAGCTAGTATCAGTGTGGGGAAAATAGAAAAAATAGTTTTTTAAAAAATATTTCACTAAGAGTGGCATGTTGCCATTGCACCTTGGATATTGCTTCATCACTAACAAGATGCTGGACCAGTATTTTTGTAACTATATGCTGCCTTTGGTAGAATGTTATGGAGTTGTTGTCTTGACAATTTAAACGTCATACAAGAGTCACTACAATTTGGTTTTTATTAGGACCAATACTCCATTTCTGTTTCTGCCACTTACATTGCACAACATTGTACTAGATACTATGATGCAATTCTGAAACTAGCCTTCCCTGAAAATGATAACTGTAATTCAGAATTTAAATGCTTTGATTCAATCTGATACACTGTATTTTGTTCCAGTATTTGCTAATATCTATGGCTTAGCAAAGCTTGTGGTCACCACAGGACAGAATGTGTGGGTTTTCTTGAATAAAATATAGTTCTACCATGTCTTCACTAGTGAGTGTATTATACAAACAAAACCTCTACTTTCTACTGACTGCTGTATCTTTTGGGATCTGTGGGGAGAGGAATATCTGTCCAGGTGTACAGATAAAGATTAAAGGACAAATAGCTGGGGAAAAAACAAAAAAAGATCCTAGTAAAAGAAAGGGAAAGTGTTCTACTGAGTGCATGGTCAAGTTCTTACTCTTCATCTGTTAGTGTTATTTAGAAAAATATGTTACACACAATAAAAATAGTGAGTAATCTAATTTTGTAATTTGCATTTTTCCTCTGTGCATGTAATGGTTCCTTCAGAAGCACTAACCTAAAACTTAAGCTTTTGAAAACTGAGGTGGAAACAAAAAAAATTGGCACTGATGAGCCCTTATTACCATCTGTCATGAAAACAGACCTTTCAAAGCATTTTAAAGTTAACTTTCTTCATAATGTTTGGTTAAGAGGCTGTTCACACTAATCCCAGGCTAAATGCCAAATTTTGCTTCTGTTTAGCTATCTAAAGTATTCCTGTAAGAAAGACATCACTTGCATTTCTCGGACTGTTCTCCAAAAGCAAAACAGGGGAAAAAAAGCCTTTTGAATTTTACATGAACCTACCTACTGATGAATCATTTCCCTAACAACCTGTAACTAGTTTGGGTCTGTGCCACGAGGTGATGTCCATATTTCCATCTCGATAAAGTCAGATATACAAAATTGAGCAACAACTGCCAGCCTAAAAAATGTTTTTAAAGTGTAAATGCAACTGTAGCTTAAGTGCTGTCATGAGTGAAGGAGAAATGAGAGCCTTCTGGCTGGGGAGGTGGGATGGTTTTTATTCTTGGCTAGAATAAATATTCTTCTCTTCAGACATCGTTATAAGGTGGTATGTACAGAAAATCTGTGCAACCCAACAGTAGCTGCCTTCTTGAGGCTGATTCGCCTTTAGGGAGGAATGATCATCATGGAGTCATGAAACTTGCATGATTCAAAGGTATTCTGGAAGATTTAGGTTACAAAATCCCCTGTAGTTCACATGTTTAAAAACAGTATTATAGTATCTACTGCTGCCCCTTCTCTCTCCCTCATTTTATAGAAAGGCATGTGAAGTAATTATGAAACATCATCTGGAGTATTTCAATCAGATGAAAGGCGCTCCCAAAATCTGCTGTTCTTTCCTGATTTTATGGACTGAAACTCAGTCCCGGTATTTCTTATACTCTGTTCCAAACAAGAATTATCAGTAAAAATGTTGCCATACCAAATTTTTCTGATGAAGCAATACCCATCCCTTTTCCTCTGGAAGATTTTTAACTGATCCTTGAAGTCAGATATGACCACATGATTTTCACGTAATTACCGTCTATATTTAATAGTTCCCTTCTAACGTGTTTCCTTCTTTGCATGCACTGCATGCTGTGCAAAGTGCAGCACATAAATTGGTGACTCACAGTTAGAAGAGCTTTCTTAGCATTTTGCGGGTTCTACATCTATTTCCTAACAAATGCCACAAGTTTGGAAACCATGTGGAGGATTTTTCAGTTAAAATTAAAAAAAACTCCAACAAAACCAACAAAAACCCCTCAGTCCATAATTAAGAAAAAATAAAACCACAACTATTCCTGGTTTCTGGACCTGGTGTAATTTTTGATCATGGAAGATTAAGCTAGATAAGGGAGGAAACTGAGGAGATGTCCTTTCCTAAGTGGAAAACAGGAGCTGGACAAGGGAACAACAGCTACTTTGTCTGGGAGGCAGGGGTTGTTGTTCTGAAGAACAGGAAGTTCAGGAAGTATTTCAGTGAGTGTTGAAAATCATTCCCAATTAGTTCTGTAATTACTGTGACATTGCACAATTAGGCAAAGGCGTCACTATCCCTAGGAACAGGTGGACACGTATGGATCACAAACTGTTGTGTTGAACTGGCAGTGAAGAGCAGATGTAAGTGGCTGCAGCCTTGCTGTCAGTGCAGTGCTGGGGTAACCTCAGGGAGCCTGGGCTGAGTTACTCTTGTCCCCTAACTGCTCCTCTGCCATTGTAGGACAGCTGCTCAGTACTAGGGGTTTAGGAAAAGCTTTGCAAACCCAGCATGGAAGGACTGGACAAAGCCGCAGAGAGCAGTAAGGAAACAGAAGATAGTGTTGTGTTCGGGTCAGTCACCTGAAACAATGTCTCTAGAATTAGGGACCTGCATCCACGTGATTTTTTGTGTATAGCACTATTTTATTATTTAAAGCTGATCAAACATGGAAGAAGTTTCTGAACCTGAGTCTTCTGTCTTTCCAATCTGCAGAAACCAGACAATCATTTTCCAATGAAATCCAGTTCAGACAGGGCAAAATAGATGATGCTGACCACCACATCTTGTGCCTTTGAGCACGTTGATGTGAATTGGAGTGAAACGTGTCTGTAGCCCTTGGAGACTGACTTTGCTTCTTCAGAAAGGTGCTCAAAATCTGCATGAGTATAGGGAACAGAATCTTGCAAGTGAGTAGTGTTGGTTTCATAACTGAGTCACCATTACTTAAGCACATATTCAAACACCATCAGAACTAGAGAACTGAACTTAAACAGTGGTATTTTATTTAAGTTTGCTGTTTTTAAAAAATGGGCTAACTTGCCAGCCCTGAATGCACAAATCAATTGTCCTTTGAATAGGATTAACAGGGGCAAAAAGCAAATTTCCCTGTAACATTCCATGTGAGGCAAACACCAAGAGTAGCTTCATTCCAGCCTGCAGCCTTGTTTCACTTACACATGTTGCTGACCAGGTACCCTCTTGCTTTGTGTTCAGCTGGGGCAGCCTGCCTGTTCCCTAGGTGCATTTCTATCCAGGGAGAAGTGTGGGCTGTCCTCTAGGCCAATTCCTCAGTGTTTGACATGGTGCTGTGGAAGACAGTAGATTTCACATTGTACTGCTACCTTGGACCCATGCAAATGGAGCATTTATTTCTTTTTTTTAACTTTCTTTTTGCAAATGCTGTTTGATTTAAATATGCTGCAGTTCGTTGTTGTATTCACAGAAGTTGCCTGTTTTTCCTATGTAAGGCTGAAATTTGGAAACTGTGTAGGTGTCCAGCAACTGCTTTATGATACGGGTTTAAGGGAAATTCAGTTCCCTTTGCTTTATTCCACTCTGGTTCACCGCTTTCAGTAATGTTAATACCTCAGCCAAGGCTCCTAATTTCAGCACTAGTAAGTGGGCTTGTATACAGATTTGTGGTCCAAAGGTATGAATAATGTGCTTTAAAACTGATTCTCCATGCTGAAACAGGCGTGCACAAACAGCCTTCTATGAACTGCAAAGGAATTTTTAGATTGCCTTGAATACCTGTAAGTCCCATTGCCTTGCAGCAATTAATTCAAGTGATTGGATGCTAGGAATGGTTTATTATAATTGCACACAGGTAGTAATTTATTAGGGTGGCTGTTTCTTTTGGCATATGTCAAGAAGGTCAGAGTTTAGGCTTTTTTGGACATTAACCTAGTCTTCTGAAACTCTGAAGTTCCACTTTTTGGTCATTAATTTCGTACATGCTGAGATTGTGACAATTAACCCACTTAATAAAGGTCAAGTTTCAATTTTTTCCAATTTCTGGAACACTTAACTTTATTCCTTCTTGAAAATGGGCAGATACAGAATGATAAATAGTTATTAAATGAGAACGAAGATGTAGTTCTGCTGTCAAGATACTATTGAATGGTTAGTAACAAAAGGACCAGAACTGCTATGGATTTGAAATAAAAGGAGTAGCATAAATCAAACTACAGGTAAATGAAATAGAGAAGTGTACATCACTGTGAGCTATTTAAAATCATTTCTACATACGTCCCTGTTTACTTACTCTACCTAAGCCTCTAAATTATGCAAATCCATAATTTGTCCCTTTAATTATTTTCATGTACACATGTGATTTTTCCCACAGCTATAAAGCAGCATCAAACCACAGCTAAAAGGCATAAACAAGCAAAGTGAGTAAGGAAAGGGTGGTGGTGCTTTCAGGTGACCAAAACCTAGTTACACTGCATTCCTTAATAATACCTGTATTTAAGGAGCCACAATATTAGGTAAAAATAAACCCTTGGTTCTGTGTAGTGGCATCAATTCCTAAAGGCTACATTGGCATTTTGTGTCTCTAAGCTATCACTTAAAAATTACTTCTGAAAAGTATCTATCAAAAAGCATATTTATTAATTTTAAATTGTATCATCCACTGAAGAAATGTCTGTAGATGAATCAGAAGTAGTCATTTGCTGTGTTAATAAAATCATTGTACCTTTAGTAGTATGTCAGCACTGAGTGATTGAAAACCTGTCTTTCACATTCATTTTTGAAGTTTTTAGGTATTGACTAAGACAGTGAGTCCTCCTGGAATATTACAGCAGCAGTTTATAGGTCAGTGCTGAACACTTCAATGCAGGAATGACACACCAGACTTTCGAACAGTAGGAAGCTGTAGAATGAAAATAATAGTGTTTCCTGTATAATTTTTTCATTAAGTAGTACAAATACTACTACCCAAACATAAGAAATGGTGGTATCACTTTCACAAATTCTCAGTCCTGTGCTGCTGAACAGGCTCACTTCAAGTACAGGGGTACAAACTGTCCAGCACTGTTAACATGTGCACCAATGTAATTGCACAGCATTCATATTCAAATATCATCGCGCAGGATTAGATGAAATTAGTTCCCCCTGAAAATTAAGTGTATGGCTTTTGAGTTTAAAATGCTACGCAGTTTGGCGTGTTGCAGCTTATTTTTCGCAGGAGAGGTCTAGCTGCTACCTTAAAAACTCCTGCTTTACCCCCAGAGGTTTTTACGCACGCACACTCGCTCTTCAGGTACTCCCTGCCCTTTCTCCCTTTGAGAGGAGTTATTAACCTGGGCTAATGCTGTCTAAACGCTCACTATCTGGGAGCAATACTTGTGGGACAGATGATTTAGAGCCACTTGATTCAAAACATTCTCAGCTAAAGCTAAGTAATCATTTCAAGTGATCAAATATCATCTGCTGCGAGAAGCAAAAACACAGCACAGTGATAGTTACCGAGCTTGCTCTCAGCAAAGCATATTAATCTCTTCTTTGGATTTTACTTTTGGGAGTAGCAATATCCTCTGACAGGACAATTCAGTTATCTTCGGCTGAGTTTCCAGAAACAGCAGCATTTTTGCTCAGCAAAATTAGGTTCAACAGGTAGAATTTCAGCCTAAAATGATGTGCAGTCTTGAGATGGACCTCATGCCTTTGCAGTACGAGAAATTAGCTAGTGTTTTCTTTCTCTTTATTAAGAAAGCTATTTTTGTCATCCATATTGGGCAACTTTATAAAAATAGGCAAATTTTGTGTCTTGGCAGGATTAAATGAGAAGTATATATGTCTTTTTTTCATATCCTTGAATATCAAAGCAAGACAAGCCTATTTAGGAAGTAGAATTTTATTGCTTAACATATATTTGCATCCCGCAGTGAAGACATTCACTTTCATGGCACGTTTTCTCCCAATGGTTTCTAAATGCCTTGCAGCACTCACAAAGCCGAATTTTTGCAGTATTTTTCTGAGATGAAGAAGCATTATTATGTTTTCTGACATGAAGAAGGGGCTGCAATAGGGTGGCAGAGCCTGAATCTGTAGTTCTGGTCACAAGAGATGGTTACATTTTTAAGTTCATCTGAAATAGTTTTGTGAACAAACTACAAGATTGTTTCTAGAAAGAGGGAAAGAGATGTGCTTGGTACTTGTTTAGAACAAATGTTTACTAAAATAAGCATTTCCTCTTTAGGAATAGAAGATCATTAAATGTTGGGATTTTTTTCTTCCTAGCTATGGATTGAGGGAAGAAAATATTGCTGTGACAGCAGTGCTAAGCCTCACCCAAGGATAGAGGGGGATCCACAGGTATAATTGTGCCTGTTCTGATCTGGCATCTTCCCTGAGCTTGGTCAGTGGTGGCAAGTGCAAATAAAGTGTTAACTTGGAAAACTATGAGAAACATCCCATTTCTAAAAGGAGTCAAATACAGACAATGAAGTCAAAGTGAAGTCTCTAAATGAGATAGCCTCTAAAGACTCTTAAAGGTAGTGGTGATACAGATATGTGAAGTAAGAAAAGGTGTTTAGGAAAAGGCATAGCTGGTTGATTTACTGATGAAAATATTCTCTTAGGGACATAGACTAAACTGCACCAAATCTGCAGGAAAGGGTGAGATTTAGCATATCTTCTTCGTGTAAAAAACTGAAAATGTTTGATCTGTCAAAGCATCCTATTTTGATGTTTCAAGGCTGATCTGTTAAAGAAGAAAACCAAACTGGGCAGTGACATGATCTCTGCATTTCCCTACATGTTGTTCAAGCATTTCATATGTTACTTACATGTCAAATATTAAGAATTTGTTGGTCATCTTCAAATCTAGCAAAATTATGGAAAGCTCAGAGATTGTTGAGCTCCATTAAAATCACCATCCAGGTAGTACCCTGCTTTAGGGACAGACCTGCTTCATTAGTTCATATCTTAAGAAATTCCTGAAAATTCAAGTGGAAACAGCCCTAAACACAGTTCATAGTCAATCATGAGAGTCAGGAGAAATCTATGCCTTGTTCATAAAAGCAACTTAAAATTTAAACCCTGCTTTGGATTTGAAATTACCTTTTAAGAGTATAAGCTTGTATGATTCTATGACTTTAACCCTCTTCTTTGAAATCTTGAAGTCAAAGATTTGAAGAGCTCAATATCTTAATAGCTTTTTGTTCTCTGGTGCAAGTGGTCAAGAATGTGTTTTGCTGCAAATTGAAGAACAAACTTGAACCTGAATTGTAAAGTTGCTGTTTGGTCCCATTCACCCTCCTTTACATAGGAAAACCAAAGGGAATCTGAAAGGCAGGGAGCCTCAGGCTGACCCAATGAAACATAGCTGACCACTGACACTTCATGCTATGGCAAACAAACCAAGAAACCCACCACTCAGGGGGAGCCTGAAAAGGCTAAGCATTGGTCTCAAAGCTTCGGATTTCTGTTAAAGGAAATAGGCAAAATTAAGATGACAATTAGCCCTCAGTCCTAAGATTAAAAACAGATTTGGGTTGAGGGGAGGAGGTAGAAACTTATTCCATGGGCAAATAATTATGTAGTTGTCTAAGGAGCAAGGTTTTTGCATTGCTTTTGATGCTTTCTCTATGCATGACAGAATGAAAGTTCAGTGGTCTGGGCTGGATTTCCTACATTCCTCAAAAGACCAGTCAGACCAAGTCTTTGATAACAGACTCATCAGTTTGGCAATATGGAGCTTGAGGAAATGTGCATAAGTTTCCCTCCTATTTTATTCTATTTGACACCCTTTTTTTGAAGATCAGAGCATACTTACAATTTTTACGGAACTCCTAAGTCATTAAGCTTACCACATATGCTTATAAATGGGTTTTGTAGTCTGTTCAGTTTTCTCATGTGCTGGGTTTATGTCAGGTAAACTGGAATAAATGCAGGCTCCTGACTCCCACCTGATTATTAATATCCCCACGAACACTTGCTGGCAAGCTGAGTTAACTCTCTCTGACTTGAAGTAGCCACTAAATAAGATCCACTTACTTCTCAGCTTTTGGACCTTTCGATCTAGTTTCAAGACAAATGCAGTGTATAAGTGATATGTCAGGCATGGTAGAGGTTGATATGGCTGTCCATCATCTTCGGTCTTCTTGGGCTCCTAGACAGTACAGCTGCTTTGGTCAGCTGGAATTTGGCTATAGGATCTCACCAGTTAAAATAATGATGGAGGATGTGCCTAGAGCAGGTGCCACCAAGATGTTTGATAGGTTGCTATGAAATAATACAGACAGAACAATAGTAATGAGTCAGAACCTCAAACATAGAAATGTTAAATCTTATAAGCCTAAAAACCTGAAGTGTGTCAATTTTCCTGTTTTCATGTTTGTTGGTTTTTTTAAACATCTTTCGTATTTGCAAGATCTCTAAAGACACCCATGCCCTTTCTGGTAACGGGATAAATACGGTACTTACTGGAATGAGATCTCATTTTGTTCCGTTTCAAACCAAATAAGTGTGCTTTAGAGATCATGGAAGTCTGTAAAGGGATTTGCCTCCAAAGTAACAAGCCAGCCATGGAACAAAGGGAGAGCAGCCCTAGTTTGAAGTCAGCAGTTACCAAAATGCAGTGTGTTGGCACTCTGAGTGTCAGTTCTCCCCTTTGTAAAGCATGCTGCAGTATTCTGGAGTAAGTGCCTCATGCTGTGGTGCAGATCTCTACCTTTGCTCATCCCTTTTCCCCTCTAATTGACATTCAGAGGAAATGGACAGCACAGACAGTCTTTGCTACATCATTCTCCATAGCTACATACAAGCATTTTCAAATGTACTGTGTGTCTGGTCGTAGGAGTCATAGGAGAATTTTTCATTGGTAATTTCATTAGTAAATGCAAGAACTGCAGAAGGACTTGGTGTTAGCAAAATACCCAGCCAGAACCTTGCACTTAGGCTCCAGATTATCCACTGAGCCCACAGCAGGGAGCAGCTGGCCAATTGTGCCTCCATAATTGTTTAACTTCAGATATGACAGACAAGCTCACAGGGTATGTGCATCCCCAATTTCAGCACAAAGTCATCCTTTGTTAAAAAAAAAAAAAAGGACCTGGCCATTTCCTGTGCTCTCAGAGGGATCTGGAAAAACCCCCCCAAACCCCAACAAAACATAACACCCTAATTCGTTAACTGTTCTGTTGTGTTTCTGCCTGAATCTCATCAGGCACTTGCTGGTGCCACTTTCAGAGCACTATTTCTTAATTCTCTCTTCTTCACTTCATACTTATCTCACTTTAGAGAGTGTGAAATTTTTCAGTTCATTATGTTCTGAACTGTTATTTAATTGAAGCCCCTAATGTTCAGTCAGTACACACTGCACACAGTCATTTAAAATATTCCAGCAGTGCACATTTTTTATAAGTGCTTCAATTGGAAGTGATCAAGGTTTGAGACTTCCAGCCTATAAAGGCTTCTGCTGTGGAAATGTGAAGTGCTACTCTCAATAATTTCAAACTGCTTCCTAAGCAGGCCTTCTGTTCCGACTCTCTTAAACTGTAGCATAATTTCTCAGCATGGTTTATGCCCAGAACCTTCATTTAATGGCTCACACAGAAAGGAGCAAGTTGCAGGATTTGATGGAGCCCACTGGCTGTGGAGCTTGGTGGGAAGCCCTGCTCTCTGAACAGAGAGGCTGGGTGGGAGATTTTTGTTCCACTCACCCCATCTCGTCCAGAACTGCTGGAACAGAGTGACTGCCCCCACTGCCCTTTTTTCCGCATAGTGTGTGCCATGCTTGCAGCTTTGTCCTCAGCTCCATGGGACCTGGTGTGACTGAAGTATGAAGACAAAGAGTGTCTCTAAATGTTTTTTTTCCAGTGACACACTCTGAAACTCTAGTGTTGTAAGGTGGAGAGCACCTCGAAAAAACTAGGATGAACCATGGCATCAAGGAGGGCAGATCCCAGACAGCTGCAGTGTCACTGCCTGGGAGTGAAGCTGTGGTGCAGGGAAGGTACTGCTCAAGGATGAGGTACAGCTGTGCAGCTCCTTAAAGTTTTCTCTGCCCGTATTTTGGACATGGCTGCTACCTGTAACAACACAGATGGAAAGCTTGCTTTTCTACCCTTTTCCACAACCTTTGTGTGGATGACACAAGGAACTGTGCTGGGGATGGTTGTCTTCAATCTTCCCAAGCTTGATTCTGTGCAGCAAAGGCTCTGCTTGTAAGGGAGAGAATGAAGCTCACCACTTTCCTTCTCCTGCTGCTCAGAGCAAATGATACACAGGAATCACCAGCTGTCGTGTGGGACAGGCTAGTGGCAGTGGCAGACAAAGAGTCTCCACTACTTTTCAATGTTCAAATTTAAAGCCAGTTTTATTGAAAATGCTTGGTAATCTCTAGTAATGACCTAGTCTAACTAAAGAACAAGCACTTGTTAAAGGTCATTTTTCCAAGTGCTGTCATCCTCTACTTTAATTAATATCAGCCAAGTATGATGTTGGCAGTGGCTTCAAATATTTTAGCATGGGAAGACTGGACTTCCAGTGACATTTTTAATGAAAAAATGTAAATCATCCCTCATGAATGCTGTAATCAAGGTACTCATTAGCTAACCCTGGACTGCAGAGGAACACCTAGAGAAATGAGCTGTGAATCTTGGATAATATTATAGGAGTGAGAAGTCTTCCAGCCATAACCCAGTAAGCTGCTATCAGCTAGGGACATGTCCAAAGATGCATGATTCAGGCAGCCAAAAAGACCATGAAAAAGACAAATGAAGCACAAGGAGGCAGGGTCTACACTACTGATGCTTAATGAAAATGTAGAACAAGTAGTTCAGGAACCTGCAGATTTGGGAAACTGTTTCCTTGAAGATCCTTATTCTGACCCTTTAAAAAGATTGATCAAAGCCCTGAAGCATGAACAGATATTATTAAATCTTTTCCAGAATGCACTAGGTGTAACCACACCAACTCTAGATTTATACCTTGAGGCAGGAAGGGTTCACTAGAACAGTGACCCTGAATGCAGTTACCTGGCATATGTCCATAATGCGCTCTTGTCCAAGAAAAGGCATCCAGTGTTGATACAAAGATAGGGGCAAATGGTGATTCTGTTGCTATTCTTGTCAGCTTGTTTCAATATTTGATGGCTCTCACTTTCAAAAACAAAATTTTCCTATTGCTTCAGGTCCTAATGGTAGCTTTTGTAGTGCTTTGTTTTGCTGCATGCAAAAACTCTCTCTCTGGTCCCTGGAAATTTCCCCCTGTGAATATATTTGTATGGAATAGTCAGGTTTACCTCCCAGGCTTCTCTTTTTGATGAGAGAGGCACAGAAGGCCTCTTGCTGTAAGTTTCCTCAAGCCTGAAAGTGATTTTAGGATCTCCCCTCTGTGTTCCTCTAATTTTTCAGTATTCCTCAAAGATTCCTCCACTGGAATATATATATATATATATGGTTGCTCGTAACACCTAAACTGTTCATGATGGTATTTGTATTTTTGATTGCCATTTTGCCTGGTCAAATATCAAAGTCCTTCAGTAGTCCTCTTTGTCCTAATTCTCCTTGGCACTCCCATTGAGTTCCATGCTTGCCTCCAACCACTGCTATTGATGATACAGTTTCCACAGTTCACAGGTGGAGCCTGTATCCTGATTTCTAGACATCTGGCTTTGAATTCAAGTGCATTAAAAAGTTCTTAGGTTTCATGATTGCATTTAACAAGTATTTTGAACAAGAATGTAAGAGGTTCACAATTATCTTAACTTATAATGTCTGCAATTATGATGTCTTCTTCAATTATTTTTTTTTTAGATTAATTTTCTTATTTTTTAAGTCCAGTGTTGGTGTTTTTTTAAATCTCCTTAAGTTCATGTCCTGCATGCCATGATTGTACAAGAAATTCTATAGTCAAGTTTAATGTCTCCTGGGATATTTTTACTTACACAGATAAAAATAGGGACATGTTCTCCAGTACATTTTCTTGGAACAGAGATTGCTAAACTCCACACTTTTCACATTTAGTCATAATTTCAGAAAAACAACAGAAAATAACTACTTGTAAAGTTTGTGAAGTTCAGCTCCAAATTCAGTTTTCTGAACAGTGGGTTGAATCAAAAACTTGTCTCTCCAGGTACTTTCTCTTTTTACTGTACAGGACGAGGACTGCAGAGAATGAGTGTTTCTGGCTCCTGTTAAATGTCTTCATGCTCAGGAGGTAGTTTGTACAGCCATTGAGTAAGGAAAACCAGGGATCATCTGCACTAGACAATTCTTGAGGTAGGCATCTCCTAGGAATGATCTCAAAGAAATGCCTCTGCTCAGGCAGTGTCAGGCCAAAAATGTTCACAAACAGTGGCAGAGCTGTGGAGTTTCTTACCAGCGTCTGTGCATGCCTCCACAAACATAGAATCATAGAATAGTTTGGCCTGTAAGGGACCTTAAGGATTATCTTGTTCCAACCAGCTTCCAGGGCAAGGACACCTTCCACTAGACCAGGTTTCTCAAAGCCACGTCCAACCTGACCTTGAACACTTCCAGGGATGGGACACCCACAGCTTGTGTGGGCAACCTGTGCCAATGCCTTACCACCCTCACACTAAAGAATTTCTTCCTAATGTCTAATCTAAACGTCCCCTTTTCAGTCTGAAGCCATGCTCCATTGTCCTTGTACACAGTCCCTCTCCAAGTGCCTTGTACCCCTTCCAGGTACTGAGAGGCCTCAATAAGGTTTCCCTGGGGCTTTCTCTTCTCCAAGGTAAACATCCCAGTTCTCTCATTCTTTCCTCATCAAGGAGAGACTCCATCCCCTCTAATCGCCTCTGTGGGCCTCCTCTGAATTCACTCCAACAGGTCCACATCCTTCCTATACTATGGCCTCAGAGCTGGATGCAGCACTCTGGGTGGGGCCTCCCGAGAGTGGAGTCAAGGAGAGTCACCTCCCTCCACCTCCTGGTCATGCTGGTTTTGGTGCAGCCCCGGAAATGGTTGTGTCTGTGGGCTGTGTAGTGAAGTTCACTTGTAGAAAAGACCACCGCCATGAGTGAGTGGCCTGAAGTCATGCAAGAAAGAGTAGGATCTGATCTGATGGATAGAGTCAAATGACACACACGAGGAGCAGAGGCGCAGCCCTGCCACCTCTCTCCGTGCTGAGCCAAGATTTTAAATGTCCTCTGTAGTTCAGACAATTTTTTTTCTCAATTCCTCCTGCATTTTCATCCAGCCACCCCATTGTGTACCTGCCCTCACAGATGCCGTAGTCTCTGTCCTTCACACATATCCTACACAGAATCCAAACACAAACCCAAGAACTTAAGTCATTTAAAAGTGTGAAGTACTTCCCAGTTTTCATAGACACGTGATACACATTTTGGTGTGCACACATGGATGCCAGCTTGTAGCAGCTTCATGTGATGTTGAAAACACATACGGGTAAGTTTTGCAAACAGGTGGGGAAGGAAAATGTATCTCTGGTCGTTTGTATTGAACGGTTGCTGGAGGCCATGGCAAGCTGGCAACTTGTCACACTAGAACCAAATTCCAAAGAGCTCATACCCTCATGGTCTGTCATTGTTTTTTGTGAACGTTGCACTCCTTTGTTCCAAATCCCAATGGCAAGTTGGCTAGTGAGAGGTGTAAAACTCTGGAAGAGAAGATTTCTAAACAAAAGACCACAACTCTTTCCAGTATATTTGCCCCATTAAAATCCAGAACCTCTGGTTTGTGCTATAAACATAATGAGCTAATAATCTCCATTTCACCACAAGGATGTATTTTTATCAGAAACTTGCAGGGTTTCTCTCAATGCCAGATGTATATAGCATTTAAAAAAATATATCTTGGAAGCAATTTGATCCTTATTTGGCTAGGATCACACAAAATCGATATTGGCATTGCGAGATTAAGATTTCTCTCTCCTTTCCTCCAAAGCATAAACCAATTTCTGGAGCCCATTGTAACTACCTTGTGTCTGAAACAGAAACCTTAGTATGTGGTTACCTTGGAACAGCTACCCTAATTCCCAAGATGGATGGCATGCTTGTGGTACCAAGAATGCTCAGGAAACTCTGGAATAGGAAGTAGTAAAAAGATTTTGCTTTTCATATTTATTTATAATCCCATTCATAGACTCATAAAGTTGTAGTTTAAAGTCTGTTATGTTTCTTGACCTCACTGCCTGTACTTAGGACTTGCTTCCCAAACCCCTGTTGATGTGGATGTGAACAGTCAACTCCTTCTGCTGTTGAAAATGGGAGTCTTCTCCAAAAAACCAAGAATGTTTTGGGAGATGTCTCTGTCTTGCATGCTACTTGTTAAGCCTGAGGCTGGTTTCATAGCAAGAAGGAAAAATATGGTCAAAATGCAGTGAATGAATGCATATATCAGCACACTGTACTTACAGGTGGAATTAAAGGAGAAATGCTCTGTGGACTGCCATGCCCACACTGCCTTCACTTAAACTTCATCTGCTTTCACACTGCTTTAGGCATCAGCATTTGAGATGATTTCTGGGGAGAGAATTCCACTAAAATATACATTTTTTACATAGAATGACAAGCTTGTATACTCTTTCCTAGCAGAGACATATAAAATTCAGTTGAAATCTAGATTAGGTGGATATCCCTGTTTGATCTTTGTGTTTTAGTGTGCAGACTTCAGTAGATCTTTTTTGGTTATACAGCCTTGGGAAGTTATAACATCTGTAAATGCCTGAGCTGTCCAGGATCCAAGTTGCCTGGGAGGTGCTGAGTGATGAAACAGTAACTTGCAGTGGCTCAGCTGATGAAATGACCATGGCTTGTGGGGGTGCCACTGGCCAAGGGCAGGACCCACAGTGATAATCGAGCATCTCAGCTCTTCCATTGCTTTACTCTGTGACCTCAAGAACAGTGCTCTGTTTTTCCGTGCCAGCTTCTCCACCCATAAAATGACATTTTGAGCTAAATGGTTTGAGAGTGACAGATAGTGTCCAAACTTTCCCTGGAAAAACTGAGCTAATGTGGTGTCCAGGATGTAGTAGAGTCAAGCCCTGTTTGGTAATATGGGGTAAGGCAGCACTGGTAATACTGGGAAAGAAACACTCTTGAAATCTCTGCAGTTTCTTCTTGTGACTGGTGAGTTTTGGCTTAGGACTACAGTGCCAGTTCATGGAATGAGTAAGAAATGCTTCTGTTGAGAGATGGCCTAAACTCCCTCCCGCAGGAAAATGGGCAATGATGTTTGTAGCCACTCGTGTGTCACAGGGCCATGTACCACAACAAATCATAGGACCATTGACAGGCTGGCACAGCAGTACTCTGTGCAGAGAAGTCACTGTGGACCTCCATTTCAGGAGTGTTGTCCGCTTACACTGCCGGCCCAGTCATGAAGAGCTGTGGGCATTTGAAAACCTTGGTTAAAACCAGGGGCAGAGATGTTGGAGCCTGTCACGGTGGGCAGGATGACTTCTGAGGAGCTGTGGTAGTTCTCCAGCCCCAGCAACATCCCGATGCAAACAAAACTAGTGCTTCTAATCTCAACACTTGCTTTTATCTGAAAATAATTAGCTGAAGAAAAAAACCCCTCATTCTGTCCTTGCAAAGCTGTGAGGGAAGGGAAGTGCATCTAAGATTGCTTCAAATAAAACAGTGAGGCTCAGAGGAACCAGAGACCTCTGCTAGTATGCTGCATTCCTTACTCCTGAGACAAGTTTATGAAGGAATGGAGTGCCTTTAATCATTTAATTTGGCTAATTTAAAACTACATATGCATAATTTATTTACAGAGAGGTAAAATCCTCTAATTCTTGCATTTATTATTGTAACACACAGTATTAGAGTGATTTTTTTTTTTACAATTGCAATCTGCACACTGCCTGAGAGTGTTACTGTGCTACACATCATGCCTGAGTGAGTGTGTTTGAGGGGGTTTGGGACTCCAATTCACATATACCACCCTCCATAAATAATGTACTTACCTTCCATTTATATACAAAGGCATTGCAGAAATTATAAATTAATTTATAGGGCTTTCATTCCTAGCCATTCTTTTGTGCCCTTTGTTTCAAAGGAAAAAAAAAAAACCAACCAAAACCAAAAAAGGGTCTTCCCTTTCCCACTCCAGGGGGGTCCAGTTTTGGTAATACTGCAATAGTGCCTTATGTTAAAGGTGCATTTGGCTCATTCACAGCAAAACCGAGGGAACCAGCCTTGTTGAAAGCTGCTCCAAATACAATTTATGCAATCTATTCATGTAAGTGGGACACTTTTTCTAATTCCAGCTCATGGGAATTTAATTTGTCAGGATATCTATCATTTTTCAAGGACTTCATGAATGGAAAAAGAATTCAGTGAGGTCCAGCTCTTTTACAAGGCTTGACAACTATTCTGACCTTCTCAGAGTGTAAGACATGAGAGCCCCGAAAGACCTGGCTGAGGCAAAGTGAGAGAATTGATTCCAGAGCTGCCTCATTCACAGGTACCTTTAAATTATATTCCAACCTGACCCAGAAGGTTTCTGCCATGTAAGTGTCACCCCACTCACCTTTAGATAGCTGAATTTCCCCTCATTTCTTTGCTGACCTGGGTTGTACTTTGTGCAGCCAGCTCCACTGAAGGCATTGTGTGTCCACCATAATGCCTCTCATCACTAATTCACAGTCCCTTGGCATGTATGAAAGCTTAAATTATTTCCTGCAGTGTGCATTAGCTTGCACATGTCTACACTGAATTTCATCTTCCATCATGCTGTCTGGTCAAGTCTTTCTGGAACATGTCGTAGCTCCCCATGGTCTTGAGTAACCTAAAAAATTCTGTGTCATCCGGACATTTTGCTAATTCACTATTTACATACCTACTCCCAGGTCACTAAGAAACATCTCTTACTACAAACTTTGGGCTGACAGGCATAAATTCTTAATGTATATTGAAACCATGAGCCAATCTAGGGCTATTTCTTAGTTTGATATATTCGAAGTAGATTTTGATGGCTTATCAGTAGGTGTTGGAGGCAGTGAAGTCAGTGACAGCATTGCAGGTTCTGCTCTCTTCAGCTGGGGTTGCTATCGGGGACACTGGGGCTGGCATTCTGCTCCCCTGGATGAGAAACTAGCTCTTTTCTAAATCTGCATGGGGTTTGAGCCTCTTCCATTCACTGCACTTTTTTTTCCTGTGCAGGAAGGATGACAACTCCCATAGGCAGCAGCAGCTACTCATGGTGCAGAAGGAGAAATATATGTCTCTGTTCCAGGAATTTAGGTTGACCTATTCCCCTGGAGCTGGTTGGCACAAGAGGAGGAAACAAGAGCTGACAGAGAGCAAGACCATGCACAGGGGCAGGAGAAAAGGTGTGGGCCAGTTCTGGCTGTTGTTGAGCCTCTCGCCAAGGTTATCTCCCCCAGCTCTGCTTGTGTGGTTACTGATGTGCCCCTCAGAGTGGATCCCTGTCTGCTCTCTTTAGAAATGCTACAGGCAAAATACAGTGGTGCGGCTCTTTTTCCCATAAATGGGTGATGGGCCATGTTGAACGTAGCAGGTACAGTGTCCAACAGTGTGCCTTTGGAACAAAGTGTGGCATGGCCTCATCCTTTTAATGTGAGATGCACTTCAAGACAGTCATTTAACCCACCTGGTTCCTTACAAGCCATTGTAGAAACTCTCTTTTACTTTGCAAATATTTTCTGTTTCTTCTTAAGCTATAGGGATATATGTCAGTACTTGTAGTAATGAAGAGGGAGATTCTGTGGGCTATAGGCTGCTTTGGAGGAGAGGACAGGATCTGAACAATGAAGGTTATGTAGGAGGAAATGTTGTATTTTGGAATTTTAATAAGTAAATTTTACGGAAGAGGATGAATCTCCTTTTCTCTCTCCCTTCAAAATCATCTCAAATGATATATTTGAGGGTTGTTAGCTCTCCTGGCAATGCCAGCACCACCCTGAAAAGGTTACTACCAGTGTCTGAAGGTATGTCCAGCAGCAGCAAAGAGCAAACGTGAGCTAAACACTCAAACAATGAACGGGTGCCACTAGCAATGATGCTTTGTTTACAGCAATAGAATGGTATCTATTTCTCAGAGGTATTTGTCATTCCAGGGTATATGCAGGCTCAAGTATATGAAACTGATTTGGATTATGGTTGGCAACACTTAGGAGGTTATCTTTGCAATCAGAAGAAAAAGGCTTTTAATTACAAGCACAGTAATAATATCAAGCTGGGGCAAATCCTGTGTTTAATCCCGTACTACTGCTCTGGAGTTCTGCCTGGTTTGGATACTTGTCTCTGTCAGTTTCCTCATGAAATCACTTACTGAACTGGATGTTTTTGGTAGAATCACTTTTGCAATAAAATGATGGAAGGCAGAGAAATATTTGTCTCTCATGCTGAGCACACTTGGGAAAACAGCATTCTGCCCACAGCCCCGACCTGAACACAGGGAGAAGGCCACAGACCTGCACAGGTGCCTTTATAAACCATTGCTCATTCCTACCATGGTAAGAGACCAGGGTCCCTCAGCCGCCAGCTCAGACCTCTGGTGTGCTGGTGAAACCAGCAGCATAACCCCCTCCTGCTGTCCCAGCATCACACCAGGTATAGAAGGAGATAAAATCTCTGTTTCCAGCTAGTCAGCGCTCCTGTATGAAGCAATACTTGTGTGATCTCCTTCCTGTGGTGGCCAGCTTCCCACACGTGGGCTGCCCTGATCCCGAGTGCTTTGGCAGGGAGCTGGTAGGTGCTGTTATCCCTGGGAGGGGGCTGTGCTGCAGGTGCAGTGAAGGCATCTGCTTCCCCCAGAACATTTTCCATCACCTGGTTTCCAGCCTGGAGGCTTTGGGCAGCTCTGCCTTAGATTACATCTCCCACATCATCCCATACCTCATCACCCTCTCTACCCTCCGCCCCCTCCTCCAGCCTTTCCTCTCCCCTCCTGCCCTCAGCCACCCTCCAGCTTCCTCCCTGCCCCTCCAGCCATCCCTGTCTGCATTGCTGTCTGCTCAGCTGGCCTCCCTCCGCAGCATCCCACAGACGGCTCCCCTCTGCAGATGGCCTGGGCCAGTCACCCACGGCTCTCCATGGGGCACTGGCTCCCAGTGGGCACCAAGGGCCCTTTTCCTCCTCCTCTCTTTGGGGTGACTCGTGGCTCCAGGGGGTTCCATGGGCACTGGAGCAGTCCCAGGGGGCTGGAGTGCAGTAGTGCTTCCCTCCAGAAAGATTTTCTTTGGGGGCTAGGCAGACAGAGTAGACAGTCGGAGGGTTGCCTTATTAAAAAAGGGTCTGTGGGGTTTGTGGCTGTGGCGGTGGGAAGCGGAGCGAGGGATGGGAGCCCTGTGCAACGGGATGCGCACGGGCTTTTGGGGAGCTGTGGTTTCAGGTATGAGCCGAGCCATTAAGCAAAGCTGCCTGCAGCACTGCTCTGTCCGAGCGCGGAAAGGGGGCCAGCCCCTGCTCCAAGGCAGCATGAAGTCCCTTTTCTCTGGATGGTGCCCCGGCCAGCCCTGCCCGCCCCCGCCGCTGCCCGCGGAGCCGGAGCCCCCTGGGCCTCCCCCAGCCCCGCAGAGCCGCCCCGGGCTTGCCTGGAGCTGGGGTTTGCTACAGGAGGAGCTTCTCCCCTGACATTCTCACAGCTCGGGAAGGAACAGGAGGGATTGATGACTCTGAGCCCAGGAAAGACAAAGAGGTGATACTGCCCTACTGGGCTTTGATAAACCCAGGCAACCAGCCACCACTTGTTCTTACAATCCCTCACTCCCACATATGCGTGAGAAACACTATTGTGGGGCTTTTTCAATATTACTGCATACTTATTAACTGACGTGCTTTTGTTTTCCATCAAAAATCTTGTTTCTAAACCTCTCCTTATAACTCACCACATAGACACATACACATACTAATTTTTCTGTCAAAGAAATCAGTACTGTAACATTTGAAGCGGAAAGTAAAAGACCATTTTAAACTACTTTTTTTTTTTTCTTTTCACCATTTTCTTTCACCAAATTACTCTTCAGCTCCTAATTTCACAGACATTGTGCTCAATTTCAGTAGCCTGTGGAGGTCTGTGGAGGTGTGATTGGGCAAGCTTTTGCTAACAAAACCCTCTTCATTTTTTTCTCATAAACACTGTGTTTGCATCTTGTAAGCCTGACACTTGTACTGAGGCAGAGATTTGTAAAGGTATTTTGGCATCTCCCTCACAGCAAGTCAGACTTGGAGATTTGGCTCTTCCAGTACAATAGTTTGCTCTTTTATTAGTTGAATTTTCCTCCTGTTGGAGGAATGGCAAACCTGATTTGACTTCTCTGTGGGCAAAATCATAGGACCACAAGGCAAAATCCTTTAAAAATATCACCCGATGAATTCTCTCAGATATCCATCAGGAAAAACAGGCACTTTAAGTCATTTTCTCCCCACAAAGCAACTGGCTCAGAATTTGAGAACCCACTTCTAATTCAGGGTGATGGCTACCTGGTTGGATGCAGCAACATGCAGATGTATTGAAGAAAATATGCCACAGCAGCTTCCTAGCAGGACTTCACAGCTTCCAACCCCTGAGTGCCTTTTAAGCACTAACTCAGTAATTATGTATCATGGACAGGCCTAGTTTTTCACCATCACTTCCACATTTCACTGCAGGTTTGCAAAATGATCAGATGATTGAGATCTGGAAAGTTCATGCTTTCTGTCCTGTATTCAGGCTATTGCACGACACTGCTGTGCCACTGAGGCACTTGGTGAAACTAATTGTCTTTGCTGCTGTCCTGCCTAGAGGGCCGCAGGGAACAGGACCCTGTTGTGCTCACTTCTGGATAAGCACATGATGTGAGGCCCCACACTGATGAATATAGTACATAAATGGAAAAAGAGACCCAGAGAGAGCAGGGACACACAAAGGAGTGAACAATACAGGAGCACGGAATGCCAAGTCACATCAGTGGGTATATCAGCTACAGAATGTCCTGCTCCCACTTGAGGCCAATGATTGGAATACCTTTCACAGAGGTGGAAGTTTGTTGCAAGCGCAAGCCACAGCTGAGACTGCAGCTCAGCATCGATGTGTTTCTGAAGGGATTGCCAGGCTGGAGGTGTTCTGCTTGCTGTGTCCTGTAGGATGCTGCATCTGAATAGCATCTTTTGTGCCAGGCATCTCCATGATGGAACCTGAGACATTATCATTCCAAAACACCCATCAGACCCCAGAAAACTGCTGAAATGCATTTGAAATAGCAGAATTCTGATGTGGTCAATTAACCCCCTGCTATGTAGAACCCTGATATCTCTATAAATAAAATAAAAGGCAATAGTGTTGAATTGATGGCATAGCTGAGGAAGAAAGCAGAAACACCATGAGATAGTTCCTTATGAATTATTTATTAGGCACTGTGATCAGAGCTCTCTTTAGCCTCTGTCCTGCTCTAGGTCATCACAAGCACACTCCATGCCCTAACGCAGAGCATTAAGCAGCCATGCCAAAGCCAGGATCTTTGCATGACTGCCTCCAGATCCCAACACATACCCGTGTAGCCCCTATAATGGACAAGCACATGTATTATTAAGCAGCAGAAAGCACTTGTACAAGGCTGACGGCACACATGACTTATTTACACTGACCTAAAATAGCAGCACTTTAAATGATACAAACACAGAAGACTTTAAAGTGCTCCATGGAGATTTGTGAATACTGGAGGACCCTTTGGCTAATCCTGAGACATTGTTTTCTTAAAAAGTCATCTGAATTTCTTTTATGCACCTGCCATTACTTTCCCTACCTAGAAGTGACTTCCTTTGGTTTTCCCTATATGTTGGAATATTAGCAGCTCGGTTATTAACAATCCTCCCACTTTTGTTGGCAGATGCAGCCTTTCTGAGCTCACAGTTCCTAAGGGCTTAGGAATACTCTCCTGCAGGCTCGCAGGGTGGAGGATTTGTGTGATTTTCCCTTCTTTTAGCTGAGATTCCTGATAGAAATTGGCTTTAAATGGCCCCACTTCAGCTATGCCCACTGGCCAGGCTTGGCACATTTTGTCCCCACTGTCACTCGGTGTCTGTTTGGGGACAAGGACTGTGTGCCCAGATGAGGAAGGAGGTCACTGCCAGGGTGGCTGGGAAAGGCTCCTGGGGTTGTGCCAGGATCATGGGGTGAAGGCCAGAATCACTGAAACCTTAAAATATATGCATGTGTGTGCAGGGTGGGGGGGACCTTAAAGATTATTTAACCAAAAAAAAACCCTCAGAGTCTGACTTATATGAAATTTAATTTAATTTATTTTTACACCAGCAGCTGTCAGTTCAAAGAACAAAAACAAAGTAGCCATCTGTGCTTAATTTCATAAATCTACTGTAGATTGTCACATGATAGTGGAACTTGGACAAAAACATGTCATGTGATTGGGTCCAGTCCCTTTAAAGTCAGGCTTTCATATATAGTCAGATATAGTTGCAGCTATAGGCACGAGGCCCAGCTAAGCAGGCAGTGATGTGTCATGAACTGAGAGAGGTCAATCTGACAGAAACTGTGATTTCTAGGACTTGTATTATCTCTCCTTCTTTTCATGGCAGAATTGTTTTGGTTCTTTTTTCATTATGTTATGTTTTTAATTATCAGCATTGGAGCAAAACTATGAGCTTATTAGGAATGCATGCAACATGAAATATAACATGAAATAACTCCCCTCCCATGAAATCTGCAATGGCATGGAAAAAGCAGGGTGCCAGGAAGCTGTGGGGTGGTAGCAGTCATACGGTCTCACCTTCCATTGGAAGCTCTTCCCTGATTCTATAGATGTGACAAAAAGTGTTTTCTTTCAACCTGCACTGAACACAGGTAAATAAGAAAAACATAAAGACTTTATCCATTTGAGAGGCAGGGCTAATAGAGAAAGTCAGAATGTATTTACTCTCCAAAATCATGTTACTGAGAAAGTGCAAGGGAGAGAGATCAGAGGGGGTGTAATTAAAATACAGATCAAAAAGTCACATTTTTCAATTTGCCATGTGAAAAAAAAATAACAATCAGCTTGTCATATTCTCATTAAATACCAGATGGTTGAGCATGAGTAATAGATCTCTGGCTGACAGAAATCTGCAAACTCTTTTCTTTGGAGAGTTTTTAACTTCTACAATCTGACCATATCGAATAGTCAATAATGCTATCAAGGTGAATGTGTTTGTTTAGTATTTACGTGCATGTATTTGTCTGTGCGTGCCAGGGCGTACGTGAGTGTGGGGTGGAGACCAGAGCTGGGCCCCGGAGAAAGTAAAATCGACTCTTGGCAGGTAAGTTTAGCTGCCTAACACACTTTTACTCTCACACTCACAGACACAAGGGTTTTAACTGATGACCACAGCCAGGCTGAAAGGAAAATGCCACAGCTCCTTTATCTGATGCAGTCACATGCCTATCAATCAGGTTGTCACTCTTGCCCTGAGCCCCTCGAATCTCTTTCTTGCATCACTGCTGTTCTCTCCAGTAGAGATCCAGCAGCTGCAAGCAGCCCTGTCCTGCTGCCTTTTCCAAGGCCAGGTCACCCCTGGACTAGCAGAAGTTTTACCGTGTTCAGTCTATTTCTCTGGTTTGTTGTCACTAGTGCTGTATTGTATGTACAGTGACATTGACAGGATCTGGCTGCAGACCACCACTGAGATGCTATGAAGAGAGAATGAACAAGAGGCTTCCTTTCTTCCCCACATGATTTACTCTCTCAGTGTGCAATATGATCCAGCACAAGGACGTGGTCAGGTGGGGAGCTCAGACCTGGCCATACCAGAGGGTGCCCAGCACTGACAGCACGGCCGGTCTGCTGAAGCCAAACCAACCTTTCTGCAGCCGGGTTCCTGTCTTGATCCCAAGTACAAAGATGCATCTGATTGCTCCCTCACTGGACTTCAGACACTTGCAAGGCTTGACAACAGCACAGCTAAATAACTGGAGCCCTGAAGGGCCAATGAAATAAAGGAAGCATTTTAGACTGCCAGCAACACATGGAATTTCAAAGAAATCCTGCATGCATGCAGAGGGGGCAGCCATGCCTGCTCTAGCCTGTTGTGGAAGGGAACACTGGTCTCTCTTGGAGACCTTGCATTTTATTTTAATCCCATCACCACCACCCTCTACCCTCTTCTTCTTCCTCTTGCTGTTTTCCCTTAACCTAAAAGAAGTAATTTTGAATGAAAGTAGATTATCTGGTCCTTGTATATGGAAAAACATCAATTACTGTCAAAGAACAATAGTTTTTGTGGTAGGAGTGTGGTAGCTTTTTTCTCCTACAAGTTTGGGCTGGACTGATACTGAGAGTAATAGACATTACTGGCAGAAGAGAGCTGCCAGCAAGGGATATTTCCCTACTGGGTATTGTAACCGAGCTTTAATTAAAAAAATTAGAAGGCATTAAAGCAGCACAAAGTAATAGCCTCCTTTGGTGTACCTCACATTTCCAACCAACCTGTTAGCCTCAGATCTTCTTCATTCAACCTACTGACACATCTGTGCTCTTGCCAGATCCAGGTCTCACAACACTCTCTTGTTCAGGGATTCTTAGCAGTGGTATAGCTACATTAGCACAATACATTGGCATGGGTAGAGCACCATGCTAGTAAGGCTGGATTGCTTCTCCTCCTCAAGCTACCTCTCTTAGACCTACCTTATTTAGCACTACAATGTGCAGTGCAGACGTATCCACACACTATCCAAGTCTTTGGGAATGGCACTGCTATGGGGAGCTCAGAAAATCCATGGGTGGTGGGAACAGCAGTGAAGCTGAAAAGTTTGGGCTCTTCCCACCCATGGCTTCTAGCTGGTTGATACAGTGATGTTTTCTTTTTCTACAAGGTCTTAGTGCCACTGAGACCTGTAGAAGTTTTGGCACCACCTACAGCTGTTCTAAAACTTTATCCTCTGTTTATTTTTCTAGTCAGAGTAAAAATGTTCCTCTAGCGATAATACTCTCAAAACTGTTGATTTCTTCTTAAATTCTATTTAGTTTTGCCAGTTTCACAACATTTTTCTCATGCGCTTTTCATGTTTTTAGTTAATACCAGCATATATTACTGCCTGAATCACCTTTTTTTTTTGTGAATTTGCCGTCTTATCACACCAGCCTTGCTTTTCAGCTGTTACTTTTTAAGGAGTTCACCCCACATCTCCTCTTTTTCTCCTGAATTGACAAGGCTGACAGAGGCACCTGTAAGCACTTGCTTTCTTGATCCTGGCTTTAATGATTAGCTTAAGGAGTCTCATATGCTCCTGTCATGCCTATTGCTACCTCTGTCAACATTCTTTTCAACACAGCAGACTTTGATTGCGCTTAGAGACAAGGTCTGCAGCACCTGCTTTCAAAGGAAATGGAAGGCAGTTATTCTGCTCATGAAGATTGACTTAGTAATGGAGCCAAGGTCAACAAATTCACCTGGAGATTTCCTATGGCTCTTGACTCTCAGCTTCTCTTGTCTGTAAGGACGTACTGATGGTAAGGTAACAGTATCCTCACCTGTAGACACTGGCAGTGGTTTTTGGCAACTTCCATACTGTTTGGCTTTTCTTTGAGGTCTGTTCACTTGCTGTTTAGCAGAGCATACCTTGCTTGCCTGCCTTCTGTCTGCAGGTAAGGTGGTTTTGGAGAGCTGCTGATGAGCCTCTGTCATAGGTTTGCCTGCACTGCTTTCATCAAGACAACACTTCCAGCCACCGATACTCCGAGATACCCAACACGGCACACACCGGGAGGAAGTTTCCATGTGGATTTAGCCCACCTGACAGCTCTTTCATCTCTCAGGTCCTCACGACCAAGGTCAGAAGCTTGAGCAGAGTTGCTATTTGCTCATCAGAACAAAGGAAGTCTTTAAGCTGGTTTTACCACCCTATCAAACTTCTGAGGGTGAGGCAGGAGAGAACAAACTAGTTTTCAGGACCGCAGAAGTATACAAATCTCAGGGCAAGCAGATATACATATAGGTGTCTGATGACTTGTCTGTGATATATTTGATTAGTGAGAAAGGGTGCTTTTAAGGTTAAGACACTGGAGAGGATTCAGGAAATTTTGATTTTATTCCCAGCCCCACCACAGATTGCCTGTGGCATCTTGAGAAAGTGTGTTTGCTTGTACCTCAGACCGCTGTGTGTGTAAAGGGGGCACAGGGCTATTTACCCCCTTGCTTTTCTTTCAGAACGACAGCACAAGCACATGGGTAAGTGTCCCTAACCCACGCGGGCTCTTATCTCACTGGGATCTCTTGATACCATCAGTGTGTGAATCATGGTGCTCAGGGGAAGAGAGAAATATATACTTAGCACATGTATGCACAAAAGATGAACGAACGGTTTCAGAAGTATCAGTGAAGTATCAGAAGTTGGCCACTTCAGGGAACAGTAATCATCTTCCTGGCAGCTGTCTCTGACAATCTCAAACTGTTAATGAAAATTTGAATCAAACAAGGACTGAGCATTTTATTTCATGGTTTGCCAGGGAGTTAAGTATTTAAATTCTGCCATTTACCTTCCTTCATGACAATGCATATTCAGGTCCTGTCTGCAAGAACAACAGAATTGAAACAAATGCAGAACAAGACAAAGCTACCTGGACAACATGGAAGCAGTGGGCAGCAACATTATTTCTTTGTTCATTAGTCATCACGTCAACTGCATTTATTACATGGTCTTATCAGTCATATGGGTCACATAACATTAGTTGTTAGATAGGCCTGAGGAGATGGTACTGAACACCAGAAATGTTTGCTATGATAATTTGTCCATCTTGCTAGATTCAAATTCTCTTCTTGCTGCCTGAACTACAAATACAACCAACCCCAGTCATTCACCCTTCCACACTCTCTTGCAACCAAAAATAAACATTATTATTGTTATTTGCAATAGCAGTAACATTAATGAGTGACAATCTCCAGAGATGGCCCATTGAGTGTGTTTTTTTGGTTGAATCAGTGGTCTTTCTACCCTTTTAACCCATTCTAGGTTAGTATTCAAAGATCATGCTTTGAGGTTCTGTCTTGCAGTATCTTGCTTTAAGGCTGTTGTAAGGCACTCTCTTGAGAGTCTCTTTTCTTGGCAAACTCTTGTAGCAGCAGGCTTTGTAGGCAGACTTCTTTCATTACATAACCTTTCCCTCTTGATAGGGCATCTGTAGTACCGGAGGGAGGAGGATGCCTGATGCAGACAGGTTTTATCCTCCCACCTTATTTTCATGTCCATGCATTTTCTCCTCTTTAAGAGAACTCTATTACTTCCCCTTGCTACTGAAAGTAGGTGGAGGAACAGTCAGTTTTTCCTATCCTTGGCAAAATGTTTTCCTGGCACTGTTGCATATTGTGGAGCAAGGAGCACAAGCACTCCCACTGTTGGAGTGATGCAGGAGGAGGAGCTGTGCTCCAGCTAGATTTCCTGGGCAGGTATGTGACCCATCAGACATCCACTGACAGCATCAATAGAACAGTGACATAAGCACCTATGCTAGATTCTCCATGTACAGCTGACACCACAGTGGTGGAGGAAAACACATGGGATCACCTCCTGGCACACTCTGAACATGCACAGTGGAGTGGGAAATGCCATAAGGTCTTGTGGGAAACAGGCCTTTTAAACGTCACAGCTGTTGGAGCCCACCTCCTTGGGAGCAAAGATTTCAACTTGAGTTTCACATTCTGGGGATATAGCCTCATCCTTTAGCCTTACAGAGAAAGGTGAGAGAGTCAGGTTTGTTTTATAATTGAATGCAGGTGTTTAATTAGCAACAACAAAGTCGATCAGGTTCAGCAGTGTACATTAAGGAAGTCCTGCTCCCAAATACCTGAGAAGGTGGTGAGGAGGGCATTCTCCTCAATGGGAGACCAAGGTTTGAATCTGCTTTCTAATCAAATGTGTGGGTGAAGAGAGAGGAGGAAGACTTGAAAGCAATTTCCTGCCTCTTATGTGGCTAAGGGAAAAATATGGGGGAGATAACTGTTAGTTGTTTTTTAGTATTTTTTCTTATCTCTGAGAAAGGATTTACAGCCAGGACTCCCAGAGGAGATATGTGCCACCTTCTCTCCCCGTGGTAGCTGTAACTGCCTCTGCTTAATTGCTTCACCACTAAATACTGCACAGCACATGGCCTCTTGTAGACATTTCTTATCCATCAGCTTGGGCAGCTTCTTTTTCTACTCTCCAGCTTCTCTAATCCCATCCTGAAGCATCAGATTTACTTTCTCTCCTACACCAGACCTGGCACCCAGGGATGCTTTTGTCTCTAACCCAGGGCTGAGGATTCCAGTATACACTAGGATAAGTGGAAGTTAAGTATTAAGCCAGTGTGGTTTTCCTCTTTTGGTGTGAAATCTCCTTTTGCCTTAACTATGAACGTTGGACAGTGAGGAAAGCAGTACTTCTGGCTAAAGCATGCACACAATTAATCAAGCCTTGTGATCCGCTTTAACTTTGGTAATGAATCTCCTCTGGCTAAAATGACATGTTTAAGGTCCTTGTGCTGTTAAACTCAGCCTGCTTTCTTCTTTCTGCTGTGTGTATGGGACTTGCAGGGAACTGGTAAGGGATAATGCTTTTACTCCCACTGGTACATGACTGGTGTTATTGATCAAAAAGTTTTTCAGATATCAGCCAGGAAAAAAAAATATATTTCTTGAAGGATTTTTCTTCTAAATGAACAAGCTGGGTTTGTATAGGTTGCTTCTCAAATTGTTTGTTTTGCCACGGAAACTCATATTCCTCCTTCTTACACTTAAATTACATTTAGTTCAGTGGAAAATATCCTCATTACCACACATTTTAACCTCCACTAACTTTCCTATGAGAAAAAGTAGAAGCACAGAGGAATGAAGCAGTGAAAAATAACAGAGTTAGCTTGTTTTTTAGATCTGTGATTCTGACACCGGAGCCTATCTGACAAATAAAATTAGTCACATTTTGTAACATTTTATTTCACCACTTTCACTACTCTGGTCACTTTTCCTCTAGCCTCAACATTTCAGGAAGAGGAAAGAGGAGAAGGAAAGCGTTAGTCTTTGTTTCAGGACAGAATCACCCTTTTCCCTTAGCCAACTCAAAAGTTAAAGCAGCATGTTCCTGTCACAGATTACCCGATAAATACCCCAGGCTCATCCTTGTTGACCCCACTGAAGAAGGATGCTAATTTTCATCGATGATTGAACAAGTCTTCAGATTCAAAGTTCTCCCCACCAGCTGACGTCCCTGGACCTGGCACACATGGCATTACGTATGTGCATTTCTCTTGTTTGCTTCCACCACAAGCTCAAGTTTTCCACCTTTTGCAAAAAGTGGAAAGAAAGTGAGCCACAAGCCTTGTCACGTTCTGGTTGGCACGGCACCATTTTCTGTCACGCCGAGCTGTGGCTCTGTAACATCCACCAAGTAACCTTTTAAATGACACTCTTCTACACTCGCTCCTGGATCCAGCTGGTGTTAGGAAGCTCACCAGAGCCTTACTTCTTGGGTTCCTGTTCTGCAGGTCTTCAGGTTAACATTTCTAGCTTTAACCGAAAAAGATGATGTCAACAGGAATCATACTGTAGGCTTTCCCAGTGCTGATTGTAACCTTTATTGTTGGTTAATTGATGAAAGTGCTAAAAGTCTGTTTCAGAATTTCTGTTTCATAAAAATGTCTCCTTTCCTGAAGTATCAATTAACCGTCTTGGTTCAAAGTTTATTTCTCTTGCGTGGAGCCATTTATTCTGTAATAATTGTCTAGATTCTGACATTAAATACTGTAATTTCTCCTGCTATTTTTAAAACCACTTCCAAAGGCTTCTAAGTTTTATTTCCTTGCCATTTTCTACATAAATAGCTGGAGGTTTTTCTTGCTTGGGGAGATTAATAAAACTATAGAGTAGATTGTAAAATTCATCCCAAACCAAAATACAATGAGCTCCATTCCAAGACCTCCTGCAGGCTCCATTTTGTTAATTAAATATATGCCAAGGTTCCTCTCCATGAAGTAAATATATAAAACTGCATATTTGAGGGCAATTATAAGCTACTGTATTTTGACATTTCTTCACTGCAAATCTTTTAACCTTTATTAAGGGAATTCTGGTTGAATGGGTTTCTACTTGAGATATATATAGCAAGAAAGCTTAACGTCTGTATGAAATTATGGACAAACTAAAGAGAAATCACAGGAAATGTGAGTAAATGAAACCCTGATTTTGGTCCTGCCAAAGGCTGTGGCCAGGAAATGTTCATCATTAGCAGGAGCTACATGATTATACTGAAAGCAGAGAAGGGCGTTTGTGGTGGGGAATCTTCACATTTCTTCATTCAGAGTCTAGCTTTGCTGAGGCACAGAACAACGTGTTTCCAAGCCTTGATGCAGTAGTGTCATAGGAAAGGAGACAGGGCTGGTTTCATAGGGGGCATTGTAGGGGGTGGATGCTGACTGGGAGCCAGACACCCACCAAAGCCTCTCTACAGCTGGACAGAGGAGACAAAATATAACAAAGGGTTCATGAGCTGGGATAGGGACAGAGAGACATCACTCACCAAATACCATCAGAGGCAAAACAGACTCAAAATTGAGATATTAGCTGAATTTATTATGAACAAAATCAGAGCAAGATGATGAGAAGTAAAACAAAACCTCAGAAACACCTTCTCCCCAGTCCTCTACCTCCTCCCCTCTGGCAGCCCAGGGAGGCAGGGAATGGGGGTTAAGGTCAGTGCATCGCACATTGTTTCTGCTGCTGTTCAGGGAGAGGAATCCTTCCCCTGCTTCACTCTGGCCACAGTTACAACAGCTTATCTTCGATTTTTTTTTCTTCCTCCTAAATATGTTATCATAGAGGTGTTACCACCATTTCTAATTGCCCCAGCCTCGACCAGCAGCATGTCCATCTTTGGAGCTGACAGGAATTGGCTCTGCTGGACATGGAGGAAGCTTCTGGCGGGTTCTCACAGAAGCCACCCGTGTAGCACCCCCACTACCAAAGCCTGGCCATACAAAGTCAGTGCAGGCAGATGCTGCGGACAAGCCCAGATAGCCAAGACAAAACCCTCAGCTCCTGCACTGTTTTGTTTTGAATGGGAGCAAGACATCAGTTGCCTCCTTCTCTTTGGTCAATCTTTGCCCGTCATGAGTTTCTTCTGACAGCGGGTGGTGTGAAATGTGAGGTGCGGGTGTGAGTGACTCTGGACAAGTAAGCAGGGCAGGATGGCCTGGGAACAGGAGCACTGAATGGGGAGGCATTGCTCCAAGGGAGGAACATTTGCAGGTGTGTTGACAGTAAAGTGGAAGACACAGGAAATTCCTGCGGTGTATGGATCTTCTGCCCTCAGGAATAGGGGGCTGATGTGCTGCCAATGGCCACATTGTGAGTGGGATGGCCAAGGCAGAGGTGGGTGATGGATGTGCAGGGGAGCAGTCGAAGTTCTGGACTGCATCCAGGTTTCCACACCCAGAGGAGGCCAGAGTCCTGCTGACTCTTGTATCTTTATCTCAGACCATCAAGCATGCCTGGTATTTTCCCAAAATTGCTCTGGATATCAGGGGAAAAGGAAAGACAATTTCTGGGGAGGACACAAGAGGTCATGGGTGGGGAGGACACAAGAGGCGTGAAAGCAGAAGTCATGGGTAGGGTTCTGTTTCAGATGAGGCCTGGAGCAGCAAAAGCTTCTGCAGCTGCCATTGCAGACACTGGCATGCAGGTTCATTCATGTGGGAAACCCCTGCGATATGGGAAACTTCCTGGCAAAGAAACCACAGCTCCTGCTCGAGCTGGGAGACAGAGGCATGGCCACAGCTTGGGTATCATTTTGAGCAAACCCAGTAGTGTTTGGGAGCTGCTGGAGGCTAGTGGTTTGCAAAATCTCCGCATGGTTCAGCCTTGCGTATTACTGTGAACTTTGCTTAAACTGGGGTTCTGTCCTGGAAACACAGACCAACATATGCTGAACTTTATGTATTATTAGATCTGAGCCTGTTCAAACCTGCTGACTTGACAACAGGCTACTAGATGAAAGCAGGCTTAGTTCACTTAAAATCCAGAGAGTTCCAGATGAATTTTCTTACATAGCATAGTTTCCAGCTTTTGGGTTTGTGGTTTTTTTGGTGGTTTTTTTTTGTTTTTGTTTTTTTTTGTTTTGTTTTGTTTTGTTTTTTTTTTTGTTTTTACTGGTAATCGTCCTATCATAAGAAAGAAGAACAGCAGAATAAAACTTGAACTTGCCATTCTTAGCTGGTCAAAACAGATATTGTGTCTCCATAACTCCACATTTTCCTTCCAATACATGTGTTGAAAGTTTGCCATGGATATTTTACCGCCTTTTAAGAAAAAACATTAGATGATCCATCTATAAGAGGATCTCTGACATCAATTGGTAATGGATACTGCACATTAAAAAGATTCATTCTGAACAGCTCCTGCCCCACACAAACCCTAAGCCTGTTTGGCCTGACCTTCTGTGGCTTTTCTTGCCTGCAGAATAACTCATGAAATTTTTAGCATTCCTGCAATCATAACATCTGGGCCTCATTGTTCTCTACCTTGGGAAAAAGGGGGGCAGTGAGAAACACACTTTGAATTAACATCCTCTTTCATCTGGTTTTCTACAAGTCTTGAATCAGGATGCTCAAGCACAAATTTTTGCTGGTCATTTCTGGTTGCCCTTCTGAGGAGCAGCCAGCAAAATGAAGGGGGGAGATGAGGCAGCAGAGCAGTCCTGTGCATACAGCACTGGGGTGTTTCTTTGTGTTGGGCAAGTAAACAGAAGAGTCAGTTATTCAAAATATTCTGTGTTTTGGGTTTGTGTGGCGAGCTTTTGGTAGTGAGGATGTCTGGAGCGGTGGCTTCTGTGAGAAGGTACTGGAAGGTCCCCCTATGTCAAGTGGAGGCAGTGCCAGTGGGCTCCAGGATGGACCTGACATGGGCCAAGGCTGAACCCATCAGTGACAGTGGTAATGCCTTGAGGGTAACGTTTTTAAGAGAAAGGGAAAAAATTGCAGCACTGGAACAATTGCAGCCAAAGAAAGGACTATGAACGTGTGACAGGAAAACCTCTGCAGACACCCAGGTCAGTGCAGAAGGAGGAGGAGGAAGTATTCCAGGCATCAGGGGTGAGATCCTCTGCAGTCCATGGTGCAGGCCATGGTGAAGCAGCCGTGTCCCTGCAGCACATGTAGGTCTGCTGTGGACCAGAGGATCACCTGCAGCCACTGGAGGACCCAGTGTCCGAGCAGGAGGGTGCCCAAAAGACGCTGTGACCCCATGGAAAGCCTGCACTGAGGCAGGGTCCTGGGAGGACTTGTGGACCTGGGGAGAGAGGAGACCATGCTGGAGCAGGTTTGCTGTCAGGAATTTTGATGCTGTAGGTGACCCACACTGGAGCAGCTGGTGAAGAGAGGCCTTGGGAAGCACTCAGACTGGAGAATTGTGTCTCCTCTGGCAGGGACCCTATGTGGAACACAGGAGGAGTGTGAGCTGTCCTTTCCCTGAGAAGGAAGAAACAGCAGAGCCAACATGTGATGAGCTGACCATTGCCGCCATTCCCTAGCACCATTGCTGGGGAGGAAAGAGAGGATCTGGGAGTGAAGTTAAACCTGGGAAGAAGGGAGATGTGGAGAGGAGGTGTTTCTTAAGATTTGGTTTTATTTCTCATTATCTTTTTCTGATTTGATTGATGACAAGTTAATTTTTTCAAGTTGAATCTGTCCTGCACGTTAGCTCTTCCTCTCCTTATCTTGACCCATAAACCTTGTATTTCTCTCCCCTGTCAAGCTGAGAAGGGAAGTGACAGAGGGGCTTTGGTGGACACCTGACATCCAGCCAGGGTCAACACACCACATGCTGGAAGATTTTTGGCAACCTAATAAAAATGCCAAATTAGTGCTGGAATGTGAATTATGTTTTCTCTTGTCCCTTTGACAGATCTACAGGAGTTTCTCACTTGCACATCACTAAACTTTGATCTATGAATGTTAAGAGAAATTCAAAGATTTGAAGAAAATCATCTTCCTGTACTTGTGGTAAAGAGAAGTTGAACAGTTTTAAAAAAAATTATGACCCTTAGTATTTTCTCTAATAATTTACTTCTGCATCAGCTGCACTTTGTTGTGTTACACAGTGTGTAGGAAATGCCATCAATAACCTGTAGCCTTTCAAAGGTGGGGGGGGGTCACAATGTCCATTCTGATGGACAAAAGCATTATAGGAGCAATGCATGTGTTTGGGGCTGGAAAGGCTAAGATTTTGATGCAGCCATAGGCTCATTAACTAAAGGAGTACAGTGCTGCTTTGTTGTTATGGTTTGATAGAATGCTTGGAAACAAGCAAAAGATCAGTTTGTGTTTACAAAGGAATAATTCAGCTTCCTGTGGAAGCCTTTTATTTTTAGAGAAATGTGTCTCCCTTAGACCCTTGTAAAAATAAATTGTGTGGAGCAGAGGGACATTGCCTGCATGCAGAATCAACTATTTGCCAAATGTTTTCTTTGTTTAAAATATGCACTTGCTAGACTGAAGCCCAAACTGCAAAGTTCAAACCAACACTCAAATTCTAAACAGTGCAGACTTTAAAGTCACTGAAGTCCAACTGGGAATCGTGGCACTATAAGCAGTCCTGGAGTTAAATTTTTACAGCAGCCTTTGCTTACAAAATATCAGAAGAGGTGCAAGTGCTACCACCTGTTTCCTTCGTCACCACTCCCAGTTTTTGCAACAGCTCAGCGGCTGCTGTGCTCCGCCAGGATGGGATGACCCAAGTTTAATTTTTGGAGAGAATGATAATGCATTTGAACCTACGGACTCTCAGGGTCTGCTCAAGAGGGTCTCCTTCCGACAGTCCTGCAAAAGGACACTGTTTTCATCAAATGCGAGATTAAAAAAAAGTATATGAGCATGAATATTTTTTATCCCTGGCAATATTACCTGGAAGAGAGAGACAAAGGTAGTAAGCATTGCTCCAGCAAAAACTTCATGAGGGCAGAATACACAAGCAGGGGCTGGAGCTAAGAGCTGGAACCAAATTTTTTTTTTTTCCCTAAGTAGACACCTTTATCCTCCCTAAGTGTTCTTTTGTGACCCTGTTTGGGTCCCTTAGCACACAGGATTACTGAGGGCAGGGCAATAACTGAAAGCCTGGATTTGGGAGGGGGCGAGGGGGTGGGGGAGCAGGCAAGGGATGTCTCCATCAGCCCAGGAGGGGCCACTTTCTCATATCTCTAGGGAAACACATCAAGCCATCGGATAGAAGTACAGGGCAATCAATGGCCTGGTATTCCTTACCCACCCCAGTGAGGTAGGCCCATTACTAGATAACACTGTTGATCAGGGGCCATAATCAATGACAGCCTTTGGGGGAATTTTAGGTAACCGATCACATTATTAGTTCATTTAGTTTCATATCCTGTGAATAACTTTGCAGACAAGGAGTTACTTGGTAAAGTGGAAAGGTTTTATTTCAAATCTAATTTTTGTTTTTAGTGAAACATAACAAAGGACAACAACTAGTGATAAAAGCTCCAGTATATGAAAACAGGGGTTTGTTATTCAGCCTATCACTGTGCATGGCTTGAACCTTGAGAGCTGCTTCTTAGCAATTTCGAGATCATACCTGTGGGTGTTGGGCACTTGGATGCTTCTAGATCCTTGGCTCCAAGTGTTCATTCACAAGGCTATTCTGAGAACCAGGTTCAAAGCTTTCAGGAGGGAAATCTCCTGTGAAAGAGAGATTCTCGTGCTTCCTCTGTGATCCCTGGTAATCTTTCCCTAAGAGAAAAATCTGCATTACTGTGGTCTGATTTAAATATGCAAGCAGCGTTTGACTTCTTTCCTTACTCTGTAATTAATGTATAAAGTACCCATCTCCTGGCAACATCTCTGGGTGGTGTGCGAGGCAGGAGCACTCAGCCCACCTGGGCTGCAGAGCTGGGCTTTGCTCCTGGCACCAAAGTGGGCACTACCAGGCAAGGAAAAAGCAAACTGAAGGAAGGCTACTGTGCTCAGTGATGAAGTGACCTGAAGAAAAAGGCCTGACATACCCAGCTGGGATGACAGCCACCGAGAGACCCCAGTGGACATCCTCGGGGAAGAAGCTCCATAGATGGAGTCCCCGCCGAGAAGGTTCAAACAGCAAACCCAAGCGCAGCAAAACTGTACAGTTAAAAAAAAAAAAAAAGAAAAAAAGATAGTTTTCATGTTCCATAAGGCTATGATTATGTGATATACATATTTTTATTCAAGATCAAAGCGTTGTTTTTAATAGTTAAATATTCACATATGCAAATGAGCGTTGATTTGCATAAAGTGATAATTATGTTATTCATTAGGAGTTGGTAAATGTTGTGTTCAAATTCCATGATCATTTTGCTTTAGGGTTACTGAGAAACAAGTTTATGAGTTTGAGGGAAAATCTATTGTGAAAGTAAACGGCGGAGTTTATTTCCACCAAGCCGGGATGATTTCCTTACCTCCTACGTTCCCAGGATGTCATGTCCAGTCTAGCCCATTATACCGGCTAATGTCTGTGGGGAGGCCCAGGGCTGCTGTCCCTGCAAGGCCCTCTGTCGGTGCCAGCCGGGGAGGGGGAGCTGCCAGTCTCCCCGTGTCCTTGTCCCTTCGCGGCTGCCCCGCCGCGCTCCGCCAGGCCGGCTCCGCGCTGCGGGAGCGCTCCCGCTCCCCTCACGCTTCCTTCCCGCTCCCGCTCCCTTCACGCTTCCTTCACACTCCCTCCCGCTCCCGCTTCTTTCCCGCTCCCACTTCCCTCCC
>WBMY01002444.1:276346-302949 GCA_013397315.1 Donacobius atricapilla | reverse complement strand
GCAAGTGACAGGTTCTGCCTCATACCTTGTTTTCGGTGGCATGTTTTTCCTTCTCCACCTTGGCCAGTGTTAGCTCAAGGTCATCAATATCTTTCTTCAGCTCTGAACATTCATCCTCCAGCTTCCTCTTCTTAGCTGTCAACTCAGCATTGATTTCCTCTTCATCCTCAGCCCTTTCAGTCACTTCTTTAACTTTGGCTTCGAGCTGGATTTTGGTTTTGATGAGCTGGTCACACCTTTCCTCAGCATCAGCCAAAGCATCGGCTTCCTGGTGGGGAGATGCCATTTTTAGGGATATGCTTTTTGAGGGAATACTGAGATACTTAACCTTCATGGTGCAGAGTCTTGGATAGAAGTTTTGTAGTTTAAAATTTGATTCATGTTCCAGCACAATAACATATAATATAGAATTGATTTTGTGTTGCCAGTTTTGAAACAGCCACTTTTAAAAGCTAAAACCAAGTAAAATCCTTTTCAATCTACCTGACTACGTGAGTATTTATATATATTTGTTCAGGGTATAGAATCCAATATTATCTCATAGTATCAAACATTGGATCAAAGTGCATAATCATAAGAATATCTCAGCATACATAGAAAATGTCACCCAGGTAATATTTTGACTACAGATACCTCACTGTCCTTTCAGAAGCTAGTTATGCCTTTGAGAGCACTAATGGAAGAATTACAATTGAACTGAACTGAATCAAAGTTTCTATGTGGTTTGAAAATGTATTTGTAAGTATCAACCTGGTAGTCACAGTAGAATTAGGATAAAGCCCACTGTTGGCACTCACTGCCTGCACTTGGAGCTGCAGGTCATTTTTCTCCTGCACCAGTTTCACCATTTTCTCCTCCAGCTCCTTCCGCTTTGCCTCAGACTTTGCAAGCTCTTCCTTGGTTTTCTCAAACTCCTGTTTCATGTTGGCCATCTCCTTCTCAGACTCTGCACTCTTCAGCAAGGGCTTGATCTTGAAGAACAGCTTCATCCATGGCCAGTGTTTGACATTCATGAATGCACGAATGTTGTACTGGATGCAGAAGATGGACTCCCTGAAAGATAAGTCAAATTAATATTCAACATTTACACCACGATGACACAATAAGCCAAGTACGGTGAACCTGATTTGAAGAAAAGTCTACCTCCTCTCCACCATTTTCTGGTATTCCACCCTCATCAGGAAGCCCCTGCACCTGGCTTGGGTGCGGGTGATGAGCTGTGCCAGCTTCTCGTCCCTCATCTCTTCCAAGAGGCCCACCAGCCCAGCTTTGAAGAACACCTTAGGTAAGAACATGAAAACATGTGCAGTGTCTGTACTTGTTTAACATAACCTGATACCTTGCCTCCCATGACAAACACTACGGAAGTTAAGAGCAAAACCACAAAGAATATAGGTAGTGGCATCTTTTATAACTCCAAGCTTCTGGTTACTTGCAGTTGAGGAACTATAATAGTCACACATTTTCCTTTTATTTTTATTCACTCTTGATTCTTATTCTACAATTTTGCCTTAAATTAGGAACTTGATTAACCCTTAATTAAATCATCTTATAATGATGAATTTCAGTTCATTCAAGTGTTGAGTTATCAAGAATCTGGTTGATTTATTTTACACTATTTCTTATACCCTATTGGATCATTTCATGTATTATCTGGAGTATCTGAGAGTCAGTATCAAGTCATTCAAACCAAAACCACATAGCACTTGAAGGAAACAGATCGTTTACCTTAGTGTGACCAAATTTGTATTGAGTATGGTCTATATCAATTGATCCAAGAAGTTTCTCACAAGCCTTCTTGCTGTCAATAAATTGTCCCTCTGGGATAGCGCTGGCATTCAATACTTTGTATCTAAGGAAGAAAATGGAAGGACTTGCTTTGAACTCCAGAATTTTAAGGGTCTTTTCCAACTGAAGTGATTCTGTCAATATGAAGAGGTCTATTGTTGAGACCAGCTAGCAGCTACATGGCAAAAAGCCTTAAGAACTGATGAGAACAAACAGCATTTGTTAAACTGAAACTTTAGAGAAGGCCTTAGGCACAGGAGGGGAAGGTTAGATTTCAAAAGCTATTTAAGGTGGACAAGGTGATCCAGTAAGAGGATGAAGTCTGACCTCTGTTTAAAATCTGCATAGAGGACTCTGTTGGGAAACCCCTTCCTGCAAATCCTGATCCCTTCCAGCACGCCGTTACAGCGCAGCTGGTGCAGCACCAGCTCGTGCTCCATGGCACCTGGCAATGCAGAGCACAAATACATGCCATGTTCTGTAATACCATGGGGAAGAGCTGCACCACACTGAAAACCTTCAGTATGTATGTAAGTCTCTTACCAGGTGTTTTTGTTTCATTTGGGATGATGCAGCGTACAAAATGGGGGTGGGTGCTTCTCAGGTTGGTCATCAGCTTGTTTAAATTCTCCTGGGAGAGTCATTAAGAAAAGCTGATATTAGCAAATGTAATTTCTTCTGTGAGCATCAAGTCTTCTGAAATGAGATACTATACAAAAATTAGCAGAACCCTGAACTCAAGCTCTCTGCACCAGTTTCTTTCCACAGATCTTTGTTATAATTAACTTAGTGCATAAAGTGCTTCTGAGTAATGTGTAGGAAAGACTGTACTCTTAAACACACAATTTTAATACATTTCACTGATTCTAATGGAATGCATTAATTCGAAAGGATATCCATCTTCCATTGGATGTAGATAAAGTAGTGCCCCTATGAGGCAGTGTGAAACATTAAGCAAATGGAAAAGCTGTGCATCCAATGAAATGAAGTATGAGTAGATTAATTGGATTTATTCCTAGCAGAATGTGGCCCAAGAACTTCAGAATCTTTTAACAGAACCAAGCCAAAACAAGACCTGCCATAGTAATTGGTGGGTTTACACCTCATCTTGGGAAGAAATAGTGAATTCTCTACTGTACCCGAAAAAGGGCTGAGACAGTCTGGAAGGAAGAACCCTTCTTCTTGGCACCTTTCTTGCCACCACCAGCACTCGCCTCAGCTAAATTTAAAATAAATAGAATAGATTTTAGATTTTTTTTTTGCCTTCTTTGATTCCTTTTTGTAAGCTGTAGATCAGTGAAAACATGGAATTCAAAGAACCAACCTGCATCTGCTCCACCATAGTTGGCAAAGAGTAAAGCCAGGGTCTTCACAGATGATTTCTGGTACAGCCCAATGACAGTTTCATTCAGAGGGTCCTTGTTCTTCTCCAGCCAACCAGTGATGTTGTAGTCCACTGTTCCAGCGTAGTGTATTAGGGAGAAGTGAGCCTCAACCTTGCCTTTGGTAGGTTTTGGCTTCTGGAAGTTGCTGGACTTGCCCAGGTGCTGGTCATAGAGCTTGTTCTTGAAAGAGGTGTCAGTTGCCTTGGGGAACATGCACTCCTCTTCCAGGATGGAGAAGATGCCCATGGGCTGGGAGAAATCACAAGGGAGACCAATTGTAATTTACCTTTCTGGGCAATAATGAGCTTCACCTAGGCACAGTAATGGAACATAGACTGAGATACACATCAGAAAATATTATTATTTAATTCCATTTTCTTGTAGTAAGTGGGACATTGATCTTACATTTTTTAACACAAAATTATCATAAAAGACATAGAAATTAATTTTTTGTGTGTTGACCACGTGCTTTGTAAAATCATGGCACTATCTTCTTATTCAGTGGAACTCAGAGCACACACAGTTGTGTCTGACAAGTTGAACATGAGCCAACAATACACCATTGCAGCAAAGCCACCAACTCATCCTCAGCTACACTGTGCTGCTAACAGCTCAAGGGAGATGATCCTTCCCTCTATTCAGCTCTGAGAAGAAACATCTGGAGAGCTGTTCAAGCTCTTGGCTACCCAGCACAAGAGAAACATGAACACACAAGATCCCTTTGGACAATGAGACCAACCAAGTTCAGAGATTCCATGCTTGTAACTGGTTTGAACAGGAAGGATACCTTTTCAATGAGCTCAATGCAGGCAGCCAGGTCCATCCCAAAGTCAATGAACTCCCACTCAATGCCCTCCTTCTTGTACTCCTCCTGCTCCAGCACGAACATGTGGTGGTTGAAGAACTGTTGCAGTTTCTCGTTGGTGAAGTTGATGCACAGCTGCTCAAAGCTGTTAAACTGGAAATAAAATAAGAAAGACACGTATTTTTAAGATACAGCAATTATTGCAGGACCTCGTCTTTTAAAATTAAGGAATCCAGTTAACTTGACTTCTCATACATTTCTCCAGTCTGTTTTATAACGTTATGAAAAAGAGAAAAGGATCAAATTAATTGTCCACAAGGCAAGTTTTTTAGATTGACAAAATTTAAAGGTAAATTATACATCCTGTTGTATAATGAGACCAAGCTACAGGGAGAATAAACTCAAGCTTAGGACTTTCATGATTACATATTTTTATTTTGTCTTGTCTCTAATTGTATAAACAATGAACTTTTTTGATTGGACCATTTTCTACCTTTGATTTTACACATCTTGAAGTAGTGCAAGTCCTTTGAAAGGTCATTTTCTAACTTAAAAAGGACAAACAGCAAAAATAATGTGATGATACTATGTTTTCTTTAAAAATGTGCCTCAAATTGACCATAACATTCAGTTGTCACTTCCAAATAGCTCTTACCAAATCTTACTTACATCAAAGATCTCAAAGCCAGCAATGTCCAGGACACCAATGAAGTACTGCCTGGGCTGCTTCGTGTCCAGCTGCTCATTGATGCGAACAACCATCCACAGGAACATTCTCTCATAGAGTGCTTTTGCCAGGGCACCCACAGCGTTGTGCACCTACAGGAAAAAAAAAATATACCTGGAGTTACAGTACAGGGCAGAGGAGAATCAAAAGGATATTCATTCTACACATGGTTCCAGGTTACAATGGTTCTTACCTGCTGTGCTGTTTGGCCCTTGGTCACGTATTCATTGCCCACCTTGACTCGGGGGTAGCAGAGGGCCTTGAGCAGGTCTGCTGAGTTCAGACCCATCAGGTAGGCAGCCTTGTCAGCAACTGAAAAGCCAAAGGAAAAAGGAAGAATATTATGTCCAATGGGCTTTGAATCCTGGAGCATTCCCTGAAGGCTGAAGGGTTCAGATTTCTGTTCTTTGAAAACTTTTGATAGACTCTCATAGAGGGAATCTTTATAACATCACGCTTGCCATTGTGCATATTGAGCTTTTCAAAAAGAATTTCTGTTTGAAATTCTTTATTACAGCATGCAAAAAGGAATGAAGTTTTCAAAAGTGTCCTGGCACAAAACTGAAAACTGAAGCTTACTAGTCTGAATGAGTGCAGTACACAGGCAGCTCAGGAGCTGCAGTGACAACAGTCAGGTACTGATCTACATCCAGGTGATCAAAACCACAAAATAGTTAGAGTGGAACACAGAGACAATATCCCTCCTCCTTCGGATCCACAGCCTACAGCTGTTTCTGAGCTCTTGTTTCTGATGTTCAATAAAACTTGTTGGGCTTCATACTGTTACCAGTGGCGATCCCCACCCAAATTGTCTTTTAACAAGAGGAGGCATTGCTTACAGAACTAAAGAAAGGGGTTGTAGGCCCTGTGCTAACAAAGAAAAATAATGAAATAACACCTCTCACAGCTGACTTCCCTGGGCATCTGATAGGTGAAGGTGCATGGGATCATGGTTCTCTATCATGTTAGAACTGAATCACTGGGCTGTTTCACAACTGCAAGCCATATTCTAGCAAAGGTATGCCTAAAGGAACATCCATAACTCCTGAATTCTTGAAAGAGTATGAAGACCAATTGAAAGTATTAATTGTTCATAGCATAAACTATGCAAATCCTGAAATTAGAGAATGTGATGTATTGAGGACAAGGGACAGCTGTTTTCTCGTGGATGATTGTTTTACTTGGGATCTAAAGTCCAACAGTGAGCAACTTTCGCTGTCTTCCACACATGCAGTGGCTTACAGAGGGTTAATTATTGAGTTTGATAATACCTTCTGTGCCTTCAGGCTCTGCTTGCTCCTCTCTTGGTTTCTGCTTGAACTTCAGATTCCCGTAGTGCATGACAGCCCCTGTCAGCTTGTAGATGGCTGTTTTCTCATCAGCAGTGAAGCCCAGGATGTCAATGGCACTCTGGAATACAATGAGCAAAATGAAACATTTGCAAGTTATCTGATGTATGACATGTGCCTCTTGGCCTGTTCTGTACATTACTTACATCTGTAGCCATCAACTCCTCCTTGTCGTCAATGCTGGGGACAGTGATCTCACCTTGACTCACAAAAGGGTAGTCAAATGGGTTGGTGGTGATGAGGAGCATTTCTGAAAACAAATGTATTAATGGGTTAAATTTAATTAATCTTGTATTATTATTATGGTTGAATGTTGCTCAGAGATTTTCCTCTCAAAAGCTCAGTGATGTCTCCTACCAATTAGCTCTGGCTTCTTGTTGGACATGATCTGATAAAAGATGTGGTAGCTCCTTTCCGCCTTCAGCTGGAAAGTGACTCTGGACTTCTCCAGCAGATCTGTGCAGGGAGGTACAAAGAGTTAGGCACCTGTGGGAATGTACATGGAGATGGGAATTTGGGAAGGGATGGGAGCAGTCCAGGAGAATCCCTTACATGTTTCAATGTCAGCAGAAGCCAGTTTGCCTGTGGCCCCAAAGTGGATTCTGATGAATTTGCCCTGTAAAGCAGAAGCAGCAGCAGGTCAGCCTGGATGTGTTCTGCTGATGTCTCCTTTGCACAAAGAACTGCTCAGGCATCCTGTGTGTTGCCATCACGGGGAGAGATTTTATGCAAAGCAAGAACTCACAAAGCGTGAGGAGTTGTCGTTCCTCACGGTCTTGGCGTTCCCAAAGGCCTCCAGCAGTGGGTTGGCGCTGATGATTTGATCCTCAAGCGTTCCCTGCAGGGCCATAATTGTTCAGTGGCTGAGTTCAGTTGACTGGACAATGCCAGCCCATTCAGTCTGTTCTTCCTGACTCACCTGCATTTTGCCTGATGACTTCTCTTCCTTCTTCTTGTCCCCGCTGGCTGCAATTGTTGCAAAGTACTGGATGACACGCTTGGTGTTCACAGTCTTCCCGGCCCCGGATTCTCCGCTGCCCGAGCCAAGGGAGAAGCAGAGGGAGCGTGGTCAGGCAGGAGGGCCCCTGGCACCGGGCAGCGCCGCAGGGACCCGCGCAGGGGGTGTACCTACGTGATCAGGATGGACTGGTTCTCACGGTCTGTGGAAGCCGAACAACAAAAGGTGAGTTAGCAGCTGACCTGGGTAATGCTAAGCTGAACTAGAAGTAAAACTGCACGTGGAAGTTGGGGATTCTTCAGAAAGTCCAAGACTACCCAATTCCCTTCTATGTCCTAGTAGTATTAAGCATAAGCCCAAATGGATATATTGAACAGTCAGAGGCATCCAGACCTGAGACTAGCTGTGTATCACTTGCCCTTCACATAGTTTTCCTCAACTAGTGACACCAAAGTAACTACCCAAGCTCAAAATATAAGAAAAAAATACCTTTCTTTTTTATCAGTGAAAAAATGTAGAAAACTGAGTCAGATACTATTTCTGCAGTAGGAGAATGTAGAATTTTGTACAATAAAGTAAGTACAAATAATTCCCTATGGTAAGTTCATGAATGGTTCTAGGTCTGTTTCAGTTGAAATTGTTTGCTACATAAATCGACCAAGTTCACAGTCATGCTCTCTGGTGGTTCCAGCTGGCTTGTCACATGCTCCAGTGAGGTCAGCAGGGCTTTTTTGGTTAGATTGCTGTGAGGGATGTCAAACACTCACCAGTCAGCATGAACTGATAGGCGTTGTCAGAGATGGAGAAGATGTGTGGAGGGGCCTCCTGGCGCTTCTTGCCTCGGTAGGCCAACACCACCTCGGGGTTGTACACCGGCAGCCACTTGTAGGGGTTGACAGTGACGCAGAAGAGACCCGAGTAGGTCTGTGGGGAAGGGACACAGCCCGTTGGCTTCCCCTGAGCCTGGCACAGCAGCTGCGGAGACTGCCCAAAGGAAGCTGCTGCTGCCACTTACGTAGATCATCCAGGCTGCGTAACGCTCTTTGAGGTTGTACAGCACAGCGGGCTCGTGCAGGTGGGTCATCATGGCCATGTCCTCGATTTTGTCATACTTGGGAGGGTTCATGGAGAAGACTTGGTCATCCTTCACAGTCAGGGTCTGCCGAGGAAACAACAGATCTACATGTACCACCTAAAAGCTCAAAATGGGGATCAAATCTTGTCCTTCATCCTTGTTTTTGACTCACCTCTCCCCCTTCAGTCTTGACAGTGACTTTGCCTGATTCCCTGCTTGTGATTGTCCCTTTCACAAAGGATTCTTTGGGATGAGCCACAAAGACAGATGACTTGGCATCAAAAGGTTTGTTCTGGGCTGCAATTCTCTCCTTCTCCGATTTTCGGAGGTAAGGAGCTGCCTCCCCAAAGACGGCCATCTCAGCGTCTCCAGAGGCCATGTCTGCACTTTATTGAGGATCAGCAAATGACTCTGAGGAGAAAAAAAATATGGTACTGATTATTTATTCTGTAAGATTTGAGAAAATTTTATCCTCTGCCTTGGTGTCTCTTCATACTCAGAGTATTTTAACATGAGATAACTAGAAACTTAAAATAAGTAGGATTTCATGGATGTAGTCAAGGTCTTCAAATGTTCATTGATGACCTTTTCCAAACTGTGGATTTGGTGCTTTAAGAATACTGTGCCAGAGTGAATTCGTTGAACAGGTTTCACTAAGATGTCACTATTAGGAAAGGAAATAAAAGAAATTGCTAAAAAGGATGAACAGTGAAATAAAACTACTGAAAAACTGTAGTGTAGATGACCTACAGTCCTGGAAAACAGTAAGTCTGCGGGACATTTACCTGTTTAATGGTAATGGAAAATAGTGGGTAATTAATAAATTTTACTAATTAAGTTCTCCACTGGAAAAAAAAAAAAGTGCAGGCTTTGTGACCTTTTAATATTCTGCCACAATTAATTTGCTCTATGCATTTGTTACCCTTCACTAGAATACCTAAATAATTTCAGTCCCAAAGTTCTGACATAGGTGAAACAAAATTCAGTCATTGAAACTGGAATTTCCAAGGCTGTATTAATATCTCAAATAAATATTTACTGAAAAAATCTAGGAACACACGAGTTCTCAAAAGTTTTTTTAAAAAAGTATTTCTTCAGGTGATTTATTAAACAGCTAAGGTATCGAAATTCAGCCAACTGCACTTGAAAATCATCTAGCTACTTTAGTAAAATTTATTACCACTTTATTCTTTAGGTAATAAATATATTTTTTGTCTGGAGTAAGAAATTGACTATCTAAGAAGGCTGAGAATCCTGTCACTCTACAAAGGTGGTTAGAAGGTCTGTATGTTCAGATGATTTAATGATTAATATATTCTTAAGCAGAATACAGGATTTATCTTTTTTTTTTCCTGCTGTGCTTATCTGGTCCCATTTTCCTCCTGCCGTAACAAAGATGGGAAGGCAGCACACCTTGTTTTATGTAAGGTCAGTTAAGCAGAATTGAAGAATGTCCCCATGGGGATTTTCTGTTCTGTCATCAGTGCTCAGAGGCTTCAAACACAGCCTTGGGCACCCTCACCACTTTCTACAGCAACCCTACCAGGTTTGCATATAGGGTGAACCAGTGAACCTTCCTGACACCCCACCTAAAAGGATCTGTCTCTGCCCCTAAGAATTAGTAAATCAGCTCCTTACCTCTCCTGACACCAGATGCGTGGCTTCTGGGCTGGCAGCTGGTCAGTACTGTAAAACAGAAATGGTAGTTCCCAGATTGCTGCTGCACAGAAATCAGGAGTGAAAACAGGCAGGCGCCTTGAAAACAGATTCATAATGGAGTCCCCTCCTGGACAGGAGCACTGCAGGCAGCAGGAATGTGGTGGCACGTTCGGCTGCCATCCCCTTCCTGCCAGCCTGCAGACCCCATCCTCTTACCTTGGAGCTTTCTGTGGAGCCAGGGCAGACGTGTTGCAGGGACGTTTTATACGATCTCGCCTGCAGATGCTACAGATGCCTACTCTTTCTTCGGTCAAAAATATTTTGGCAAACCCTCTTTGGTGAAGCATTGTCTGGCAAACTGAACTAAGGGCATAATTGTCATTTGACATGACTAGATATAATTAGAAAATTTTGATGTCTTAGTGGCTATATGAATACATCTCCTATAAACAATCTTCCAAGGGTGTTAAGGAGAGAATCTGGACTAGTCAAAGCACTTAAAGAACTTGGATTCAGGACTTATGGATTTTATTGCTGGCTTTCCCACCGACTCACGGCACGACCTGGGATGGATTGCTTGGTATGTCTGTGCTGCAGCTAGCTCAGTAGTACAATAGATAAAAAAGGATGTTAAAAGATAAATTAGCATTATTAAAACCTTTTGGCAGTTTTGTTGCTTTAACCCTGAAAGCAGAAGTGCAGATGCCTAAGAGGTGAGGAGGGAGACAGGCACAGCAGGGTGGTCAGCCAAACACTGCAGCGGGGAGAGGCTGGGTTCTACCTGGGCTTTTAAGCCGATGGCTCTGACAGAAGTGAGGCAGCTTTAGGGGTATCAGGAAGAGTGTGCACACGGAGGCATGTGCCTGTGTGCCTCTTGGCACACACTTTAGATTGCAAATAAGTGGGAGATTCTCTAAGAACTGTTCACGTAAACCCTGTGATGGGTTATCCCTGCTGAGACTCCTGATTTGCAGGTTAGTGCCCATGAGCAAGATGCTCCCTGCTTTTGCTGGCAGCTTAACTTATCCTTAATCGATGCTTGTAACCCGAGGAAGAATAACTAATTTGAAATGCCTTCCAGCTGAAACCAGCACACCTACTTACAAATGGTAGAAAAATCCTCCTTTCAATAATACCTATACAAATAATTGGATATATGCATAAAGACATCATGTCAGCATTTAGTCCCAGATGCTCTATCCCTGATATTTCCTCAGTCCAGCACTTCCATTTGATTACAAATATCTGGCACACTGAGTCCAAAACACCACGTGTATACCAGAGCACTGGGGGTGGCAGACATGCTTGGGCAATGCTGATGGAGAGAGGGGAAGGGGATTTACTGGTGGTGCTGGAGAGAGACTGGTCTTGTTTTCGGAACAGAGCACAGTCATGTGAGCTGATTTAAATCCTGTCAGATTTAGGCTGAGGTACTTAACACCTTCTTTGCCTCAGTCATCAACAGAAAGCGTGGTTATCCTCAGGGCAACCAACCCCTTAAGCTGTTAGTCAGGAAAGGGGCCCAGAATTCCTTCGTGCAATCCAGGAGGAATTAGTCAGCGACCTGCTGATCTTAGACACTCACAAGCCTGTGAGGCCAGACAGGATTTACCTGAGGCCACTGAGGGAACTGTGGAGAGCATTTTCCCAGCCACTCTCCATCATTTTTCATCAGCCCTGGCCAACCAGGACTTTCCTACAACCAGGTGTGAGAGGCTGGAAAGACTGATGTCCTGAGACATTTTGGGATGCATGTGTGTGGGGAAAGGGCCAGTCAAGCCCTGCCCTGCTGGGGCAGTGCACTTCCCCACTCCACCTAAAGCCATGATTCTATGATTCTGTGGCTGAGAGTGCTGAGCTAGATCACCTCATTTTGGGGACGTTTCCTTTCCAGTGGTCAACAACAAAGCCATTCTATTCAGAGAGCTCTTCCGGGTTTTTGCTGTTGTGCTGTGCAGGATGTGGACCCAGCTGTGCAAAAGGCAAGAGTGAGACACACAGCCAGGTGGCCGAGGAAAGGTCTGGTTTGAATGGGATGCAGTGAGGGAGTTGAGGTGTCTCCAGGTATTGACAATCCCAGTGATTTGGGGATTGAATTTAGTGTGAGTAGGTCCCCACAGTAGAACATAAAACCTTTTTGGAAAATGGTCCAAATCTCAGAGGAGGGCTGTGAAGTAGAACACAGCAATGGAAGAGATTCTTTAATCCAGATGGCTTTTGAATATCTCCAAAGATGGAGATGTCACAATACCTTTAGGAAACTTGTGCCAGTGCTCAGTTACCCTTACAAGAAAAAGTATTCCCAGATTTTCACAAGGTGAAAATCTGTGTGTCAGATTGTGCCCATTGCCTCTTGTCTTGTCACTGGGCACCACTAAAAAGGGCCTGGATCCATCCTCTGTGCAGCTACAGGTAATTATATCCATGGATATGATTCACCTGATCATTCTCCAGGCTGAGCCATCTCTGCTCTTTCAGCCTTCCCTTATGAGAGAGATGCTCCAGTCTCTCATTCATCTTCCTGGCCCTTTCCTGGACTCTCTTCAGGAGCTCTGTATCTCTTTTATACCAGTGAGCTCAATGCTGGACATCACTCCACGTGTGGCCTCAGTGCTGAATTAAGGGCAAGGATCACCTCCCTCTACCTGCTGCAACACTCCTCCTAATGCAGACACCATTCAGCTTCTTCACAGAAAGGACACATTGGTGGCTCAAGAACCCCCAGTTCTTTTTTTGCAAAGCTGCTTTTCACCTGGTCAGCACCCAGCACATACTGGTGCCTGGGCTTGTTCCTCTCCAGGTTCAGGGCTTTGCACTTGCTTTGTGTTATTGGGTCCCAGATTCACCTCAGGGTTTTGTCTCACCAGTACTCAGCTGCACACTGTCCTTAACACAGAAAACACTTAGTGGTAAATGGACCTTGGCAATTGTAGAATCACAGAGACTCAAATCTTACTGCCATGTTTATCTGTATTGCTAAATTAAGTTATAGAAATAAGATAAAATGTTAAAACATCAATTACTTTCACTTGAAAGCTCTACATTCACGCCCATTTCCTTTTTTCCTCTTTTGCATTAACGAAATAAGACAGAAAACAAGAACTTCTCTTTCAGTGTTTTGAGCTGTTGTGTCTCAATATCTTTTTGAAAGAAATTAGGGCTAAAGCAATGGCAGCTGTAGGAGCATGTGTTGTCAATACAGGTAGTATATGAATGCTCAGTCAATTTTTACAGGGGAAAGACACTATATTTGTGGAGGCTGGAAGAGGAGACAGGAGCAAGTGCAAAAAAAAGGTTGGGCAAATAACCCAGCATTCCGTGTTGTAGTGTATAACATAAAGCTCATGAAAAGTGAAGTGTTTGGTCAGCTGTCATGAGCATCCCTGGAAAGTAGTCTAAGCTACTGAGCATCTGCTTTGGATTTGGTTTTATTTATACAGCTCTTCCCTTTCACCAGGGTATCATTTGTATGATGCTGGTATAGTGGTTTCTTACAAAGGAGTAGTCTCTAATCTGAAATAGATGATTCAGATTTCACTGTAGTTTCACTCTCTAGATCCCAAAAAATTACTTCAGGGGAAACTCTGCCAGGTTTCATCTATCCGGGTACAGGAAGGAGAAATCTGTCCAGGAAGGAATCTGTTGAAAGAAGTGCAAGCACTTCAAAGCAAAAAACAACAACAAAAAAAACCCAAACAAACAAAAACACACCAAAAAGACCCCCAAAAAACCAAAAAAACACCAAACAAAAACAAACAAACAAACAAAACCCCACACAAAAAAAGCACTGTTTCCTGGGAACCATTAATATTCTGTCAATTCTATTTCCATCTCTGCAGGGTGAACTTCACTGGGACCAGAAGCAAACCACAGCAGAGATAAATGGGAAGAGGCAGGCTGGAAGCCGTCTCTGGATACAGACTGTGCTGCACAGCAATGCAGTGTCCTCAAGGTGCACATTCCCCAGGGAGGAGAAAGGATTCAGTCGTGCTGAAAATAGATCCTTCTTGAGACAGTGCTCAGACAGCTGCTCCCTTTCTGCCAGGGCCTAAGACGTTAGATTTTGTTCTCCCCATCCCAGCAGTTAACTGAGAGATAAGGAGTGAGAAGGCACTTTTTGGGCAGGCAGCAGCCAGGCTGGGGAGGGCAAGGGGAAGTTCCTGCAGGTGCTGTGTGTTGGCCACTGGGAACCTCCCCCTACTGCCTGTTGAGACTTAACAAGGTCATGAACTGGAAACACAAGAATGGCCTGTATGGGTGGAGGGTTTGCAGTAGGAAAAGGAATATTTCTTTGTAGTTTTTACCCCTGGGAGCTACTCTCAGGCTGAATACTCTGTGATTCCCTGAGACAGATGGTCTTCCAAGGTGGTCCCTCTGCCTGGGGAAGTGTCCAGGTGTCCCCTCTGGCTGAGGATGTGTCCAGGTGGCCACTCCTGTACAGCTGAAGCCGTGGCCATCAGCAAAGTCTTTGATTTCACCTCATTCAATCAACAGTTAATTCCATGCCACTTGCCAAAGCATCTCTCCCCAGAACACATAATACTGCTTCTCATGAACATCAGCTGAAATGTCCTCAGCAGCAGCAGCAGGCTTTGGTTGCTTTCAGTCCTTGAAGAGCAGCGTGAACAGCAGGCAGAGTCAGAGATCTGTGGAGCTCATTGAGGCAGCAAAATGCATCTCATCACATCCGGAAGGAGCTCCACCAGGTAAGGAGCAGCAGGGCAGGTAGAGTACAGGAGATTCCTCTCGTTATCACAGGCTGGACATATTCTCAGTGATAACTGTGTGCTGGTAAGCATTTCTCCAGGTCTATCACAGGAATTTAGGGGGTGGTTCAAATTTCTTTTTTTCGTTTTGAGTTGCCAGTTGATTTTTCAGAAATATGTGTATGATACAGCACTAACATCACCTCCGTGGGTTATGTTTGACAATAATATCACATTGAAGGGAATAAGATTGCATTACACCCCTGCCCATGTCAGGGAGATTGGATTAGGTGAGATTTAAAGGTCTCTTCAATCCAAACCCCTCTGTGATCTGTGTGACGCTCTGAATGGCTGTACTGGGTAAGTCCAAAGGAACAGGCAGACTCACACCCAAGACATTTGTCATCATCCCACTCTCCCCAGACACCCAGCCTCTCCATGACATTCCATCCAGGTGATGAAGCCTTCTAGAGAGCAAACTACCTCAAGATGATGAAAAATGTCACATGAATGGAGCAAAAATCAAATCATTTGCGCCTGGGAAGCTGTACTGAAAACAACGTGTTCTGTGTGTCCCTGCCAGTAATAGGAGACAGAAGCACATTCCCACTATCTCTGTATGAAGCCTAAGAAGCCTCTGGCCTTCTCAGGTCTCACTGACCTATTTGTATCCCCCCGTGGAGCCTGTAATGGTCATGGGATAGAGCAGATATCCTCTTCAACAGGGATCCCCTTGCACACCCTGCTAGTGAGCCCTGGGAGGTTGGAGAGAGCTCAGAGATGCTCAGCTTCTGCTCCAGTAGGAACCTCCTGCTGTGGGTCGAGGGCCTGGAGAGCAGGCTCAGGAGCCTACACAGACAGCAGTGTCTCCTTGTGCCTGGGGACAGGTCACTGCGGCTCCTCCTCAGGTGATCAGGGTGCCTGATGCCCTGACAAGGAGTTGAGATGTGCTCAGGGCCATGGGGGGCACCAGGAATGAGCAGGATCTGCATGGATGTGCTGCTCCTCTGAGCACACGTTACAGCTAAGCTGAAAGGAAGTCAGTCCTGCATGTGGTGGGTCACTACTGGGGATTACTCTGCCCTACTCCAACCAAATCAGCTTGCTGGGCGACTGGTGCCCAGACCCAGATAAATTGTGGTAGATATTCCATGATGTGCAATCTCCATACATCTGTTCATTGTTTACATCCACATTTCATGTGTTATCAGCTGTCTCTTAACGCAGTGTCAGACTTGGTGACAAGCAGCTGTGCTTGGGCATGCCTCTCAAGTTGGGTTCCTCTCAGTGACAGCAGGTGGGACTCAAGAGTGGCCCAGCCCAGCCCACAGAGCAGTGGGGAGACAGATAAAGCAGCAAACTTTCCTTTGGGGCTGAGAACTCTCCGCTGAGTATCAGAGTTGTGCTGTTTATCAGACTCCTCATGTCCCCAGCAAACACCAGCGGAAGAGCTGGCCTAGGAGATGACATTCAGGATGTCCTTTCTGTCACCCACCACAGCAGCTGAGGAGCTCCTGTTACAGAGCAGGGGAGTGGGGTGGGCAGGCTAAGACGCCTCCGGGTAAGGCAAAGTCAAAAGACGCAAGTGGCAAAAGGGGGAGGGAAGGAGAACTAGGATTAGGGGCATAATATTAGCACAAGCAGCAACTGCATCCTAAAAAAGACAGCAATGAGGTGGTATCTTCCTTGGCTGGCACTCATTAGGGACAGATGCACAAATCCTACTTCTGGGCAGATTTCAGTGCTGTAAATGGAAATAAACTGGTACAGAATTTCTATAAACCTGCTCACTTTAAAAATTAGGCTTTTCAAGACTAAGACAACCCAGTGGATTACCACAGAATTTTCTGAGTGACACTCACTGTAGTGAAGTTGCTAACAGGATACACAGCAGAATTTTCTAGTGACATTTCTGAACTGCCTTGTTCTTGCAGAAAAGTTCCTTATGCATCCTTAGGAAATTTATCAACAGTTTCATTATTTTATACTGGAAGACAGATTCCCTTGTGGATGAGGCTAAACATTTCTTTAATTGCTCTCTGCATTCATCTCATGTGCCAAAGGAAGAATACAAGTTCCTGCTGCTCCTGAAGGGCAAATCAGTTGTGCAAAGCAGAACAGCTCCAGGTTTTTTTCCTTGGATGATCCTACATAAAACGCATGCCACAGGGTGGGCTCACAGAGAGTGACAAGGCAGGTCCCTGTGGGGTGGGCCACAGCAGCAGCTCAAAACTTGGACCACCCTGCACCACCCCCATCCACTTCCCCTCTGACAGAGAAAAGCAGCTCCTGAGGCTGCTGGACCCCAGCCCGAGCTACCTGCCCTGCCTGGGGAGCTGAGGTCTGGCCATGCTGGGGGCTTCCAGGCTCCACCTGCGAGTAGCCCCTGAATTCTTCAGCCCTCTGGGAAAGTCTGGATTTTCACTGTGTCCTCCCAGCACAGCTTGTGTTCCCAGCACTGTGCCTGGGGCTGAGTGACAAGCCCTGTACCTTCTCAGCAGTAATGAAACAACAGAAAAAATACAGCAAATGATTTCTTCAAAACTAAAATTAGGCTTTAAAAAGAATTTCAGGGGTGAGGTATGAGTTAGTCATTTGCAGATTATTGTTGTAGTGTTTCCCAGCAGTTCCCCTGAGATTTCTCCTGACCTTTTGTCCCCAGACCTGTTCTGAGTTGCCATTTCTTCCACACCCACATCCTCTACCATCTTATCACTTCTTTTCCTTGCACATATCCATCTTGCTGTCCTCCTCCCAGACCTTTTCTGAACTCCTCAGCACTGTTTCAACCCCAGCTCAGTCCTGTGGTTACTCTTCCACACTCTCTCTTACCAATTTTTTTCTGCAACAAGATTCACAATATGTCAAGTTCAGCTGCTCACACCTAATGCATTGGGGCCCAGCTCTATTTGATCTGAACATGTTCAACAGGCTGCTCCTCCTCCACTTGGCTAAGAGAGGGGACAAGACTTTCTGCAATGCTGCTGTTCCTGGAGCAAGCCCTCTGCTTCCCTCACCAGGGAAGGGATTCATGAACCAAGGCCTCTTGCTGATCTGCAAAGAAAAAGATGGTGTTCTGGGTCCACTGGCATTGCATTGATTTGTTGTTTTACAAGAGAGGGGTTGCCCCATCCACCCCAAGGAGCCCAGACTGACTGCTGGAAGTACCTGGGAGCTGCTGGCTGCCCATGGGACAGCACATCCCAGCAGGGAATGGCCATGCAGCTGGGCTGCCCGTGGGCCACAGCATGGGCTCCAAAGGGGAACACTCTGGATTCAGGCTCTGAGCAGGGAGAGCACACTCAGGCCCCATTCTGCTGTTTAACCTTTCAGCTGGCAATGGAGCTGTGCTGCAGAGAGGCTCTCTGGGGTAAGAATAGCAGCTGCTGCCTTGGGACACAGCACACGTGTCCAGCTCCTCCACGGCGGCACGTTGCACTGCCACATAGAAGGCAGCCTACCCGCCCAGGAATGTCTTCAGGCACTATTAGTGGAAGCAAATCATCCCCACAAACAGGCACGACCCCGCACAGGAGTCTTAGGAGAGCGGGGCTATTTTGGGCTCTTGACATTGAGGATGAAAGGAGACACGTGATGGGCTGATCCTCCTGCTAAGGCCTCCTCCAAAGCTCCTGTCAGCCTGCCAACCCCTCTTCTAGGAATTGGTCTTGCAAAGGCTGAGGGGCATTTTGGTGTGGCCTTGGAGTGCAGGAGTGATGCTGTTTGCCACACAGACACACACACACACTTTGGTGAGAAGGCATGAACTGTTTTATTACGAAGATCTGACTCCATTTTATAGTATTTCTGTAAAGGCCAGGGACTGGGGGAGAAGGCTGACACCTCTCCCCATCCCATTGGTCAAGACAACTGTCCATCAGCTGTCCATATCTCTTAAGAACAGGAACGTAAACTTTCCTTGAATTTATGAAAACATTGCCTCTGTTTACAACACCCATGCGTGAGAAACAACCTAACTATGTGAAACAGAAGAGAAGGCTGAAAAATCAGGGTGACACAGGAGGTGAGGGCAGAAGGAGCTGTGAGTTTGCAGGGTGGCAGGGCCATCCCTGAGTGCCATCAGCAGTGCCCAGCTGTGCTCAGCTGGGGGTGTGCCCCTGTTCCCGAACTCAGGGCATGGGGCCACCTGTTTTCTTCTCAACCACACCCATGAGAGTGAGAGGAGATGCCAGAGAGTATTGTAAGGCTCCAGACAACTTGCTGAAAGCCTGCGTTGAAACATAAGTCCTCTGTATCCAGGAGGGTATTTACTTCTTTACACCTGAAACTCTCAATTTCTGAGCGGTTCTTCAGCACCAGGAATGTCTGAGGCCTGTTTTCCTCTTCCCTGCCACCACAAATTCCCTCTCCAACTTATTCCCATCCTTTTAACATCCTCTTTCTGGGGCGGATTTCATTCATTCCACTTTTTTATGTCTCATTTATTTCTGTTTAATTTACCTTGCTTTGTGAAAAGCTGCAGATTAAACTGTCAGAGGAAAAAATCACCACTTCCCGAGAAGAGTTTTCTGACTGGCTCAGCCAGCCAAGTTGGTCTTCCTTGTGACTCCATGTTCAGCTGGACTGATGCACAGCAGCAGTATTAGCAGGCAGGAACAAGTGGTCAGGGGACTGAGGGTGTATTGGGAAGCTTATAAAGTGCTGCCACTAAATGCAATCCCACACCCTTGGGGGTCAGTCTCATGCTAGCTCCTGGAGGAAGGCCACTTGGCCAAGTCACAGCCTTTTAAGCCATTTCCATGCACATCCAGCACTGCTGCAGACAAATATCAGCTCAGCCAGCAGACAAGAGCCACAACTCCTCGTTCATGGTCAAGTTATTTTTCCAGCAGCCTAATAAGTTACCCTCCTAAGTCTGGCTTTGCCAGCACCTCTGTGCTTGTTGGGCATCCCCTGTGTCTGTCAGAGCAGAGTACGATGAGTGTGGGCACTGTGCACAGTCCACCTGTGGCTACCCACTTCAAGGTCAGGCTGGTGATGAAGTGAGTCTTTACCCCCATTTGGTGCCATATGCTGTGGTTCAGGTTCCTGTGGATCACCTTGCCTGCGGATGACAGAAGCTGGGCCTCAGCACCTGGTCTGTGGTGCGGCAGGCCCCGCGGCTGGGATGTTGGACAGGGCTGTGTGCTTCTCTGAGCATCCCCAGCACTGCAGTGCTCACTCTCGTGCTGCCCTGGACCATCAAGGCTCAGCACAGGCCAAGCTTCTCTGCAGGACGTCGAGCTGTGAGGGTTTGTGCCCCATGGCCGCACATTTCTTTCAATCTGTTTTATTTCTTACTGTATGCAATTGGCAGAGCAGGCTTTCCACAGAGCTCCGTTGCTACCAGCAGGCCCTGAGCCCAAACCTGCCCTCGTGCCCTCAGGATCCTCCCCTCCAAAGCAGCCGGACCTACGTGCGCGGTGTGTTACACCAACACAGGCACCATAATCCTGGATATGTCAGCCTGGGGACTCCAGGTGCCAGGTGGGAAAGCCAGGCTCTGCACCTGCCATTCATCCAGCCCTGTCGTGAGTCAGAGCCAACACAAACCAAAAGTGAATGCCACTTTATGAAACGGGCAAGAGCTGCACTGCCAGCAGAAAGGAGCTGGTGCAATGAAGGTAGAGATTGCCCTGCTGGAGCCACATCCATGGAGAGCCTTGCAGGGGCTGCTGTGCTCTGCCCACTGTGCTTGGAGTCTCGAAAAAATAGGGATTGTGTAGCTGAGGCAAGAACAAACAGCAAACCTTGTACCAAAAGCAGGCAGGAGGGGTGGGAGGATTACATGACAATGCCATGCTGACCCCTGAATATTCTGGAATGAATAATGACAGGCTGGTAGGGGTTACCAGATTTGCCGAGCAGTTAGTAATTTTCTGTTGATTTTGCACAGCTACTCATAAACAGAAAAACTCCTTTTTTTTCTGCAGGTTCCTGGAGTATGCACTGAGTAACCAGTCATTTGACATGGTGGGCTAGGGTCAGTGACATGGCCTAGGAGCACAGCAGGAAAGCAAAAAGCTTTTCAACCCTCTAGGTTTTAAATTCAGGATAAAATTGGTCAAACTGGTCACAGAAGGAGTAAGACTCAAACGCTCAGTTTTGACTATACTTAGAAACAAAATGAGACTCTCATTTAAACATTCACATTTCGAGCATCTGAAGTTGCAGATATCTATTTTATTGACACTAAACAGAAAATGTGTTCATAAACAAAGCAGCAGCAACAGAAAATGTTTGTGTTCATGAACAAAAAGAAAATTACTTCCACAGCTGGAGAGGTACTTTGGGGAAGTTCTAGTTATCCCAGAGGAAGCTCATTTTTCAGTTTCTGATACCACCTAGAAAGGAGAGGCTTTGTTTAGTCTATACATGCCAAGATGAGTCTTTTGATCCCTAAAATCATCCATCTCAGTGCACCATCCAGCTAGGATGTGCAAGTGGAGCATAAGCCAACGCAGGCATGTCTGGAACCCTTAAAACCACAGTGTGAGTTGAATATGTGCAGGTAACACCAGGATGGGCACCATCCACAGCTGAGGCGTGGAGAAAAGATGAGTTCCATTATTTCACTGGCAAAACAAGGACACATGCACTGCTAAGTTTATTCCATCTTAAGAGGGGCCTAAGCCTTGCATTACAGGCCTGGAGCAGGCACAGTGTGTCCCCAGGCTGTGTTTTACAATCTCTGAACTTAAGTTCCTTCCCTACTTAAAACAAGGCCCCAGTCTTGTGGCAAGAAGGCTTTTAAGACTTGACCAACATTGTTACCTGCTTTCAGAAAATTCCATTTCTTCTTTAGCACACAAGAAAATGACCCAAAGCCAACATGTGATAAAAACGTGCCAAAAAGAAAAAAAAAATCTGCAAAGGAGATACATGGAATTCTCTCACACTGAGTATTTTCTAACATCTCCCAGGCAAGGGGGTATCAGGCATCTCAAAGCAGGATCTAAACCTACAGGATATTGCAGGGTGGTTCACAGTCAGTCTTCAACCGGCCTTCACCTGGGGATATCCAATAAAAGATACCTGAAAGCTTCCCTCTGCGCTCCAATTCAGTTAGAGATTGAGCAGTCGCTCTGTAAGGTTATCTCCTGTCTAGAGACTTTGCTCAGGAGCCTGGACTCAGCCATCCTAGTGCACCCCCTGGAGGTCTGGCAAGATAGCCTGGCAAGAACTGAGCCAAAGCCTTTTACTGGTGCTCAGCTTTAGATGAGGGTGGGAGGGCTCGGCAGAGGGGCCTGGACAGGCCGGATTGATGGGCCAGAACAAACAATGTGAGGTTCAACAAGACCAGGTGTCAGTGTTGGTCACAACAACCGCCTACAGGGGGGAGCCACAGGCTGGGGACAGAGTGGCTGGACAGCAGCCAGACAGAAAGGGACCTGCAGATGCTGGTGGACAGCTGACTGAACATGAGCCAGCAGTGTGCCCAGGTGGCTGAGAAGGCCAATGGCACCTGGTCTGGTCAGGAATGGTGTGGCACGACCAGGGCAGTCACTCTTTCCCTGTACTCAGCACTGGTGAGGCCACACCTCGAGTGCTGTGTCCAGCTCTGGCCCCTCAGTTTAGGAAGGACACTGAGTGCTGTGTCCAGCTCTGGCCCCTCAGTTTAGGAAGGATGTGGAGATGCTGCAGCGTGCCCAGAGAAGGGCAACGAGGCTGGTGAGAGGTCTGGAACTCAAGTCCTGTGAGGAGCAGCTGAGGGAGCTGCGGTTGTTTATCCTGGAGAAAAGAAGGCTCAGGGAGACCTCATCACTCCCTACAATTCCCTGACAGGAGGGTGCAGCCAGGTGGGGTCGGGCTCTTCTCCCAGGGAACAGCGACAGGACAGGAGGACACAGCCTTAAACTGTGCCAGGAGAGGTTTAGGCTGGACGTCAGGGAGAAATTCTTCACAGAAAGAATGGTTGGGCACTGGAATGGGCTGCCCAGGGAGGTGGTGGAGTCATCATCGCTGGAGGTGTTGAAGGAAAGCCTGGATGTGGCGCTGAGTGCTGTGGTTTAGCTGACAAGGTGGTGTTGGCTCACAGGTTGGACTCGATGATGTCAAAGGTCTTTTCCAGCTGGGTTAATTCTGTGACTGTGTGTGATTCTGTGACTCACTGAAAGCTGCAGACCAGCCTCTGGAAGAACTAACACTTGTCTGTTGAGTCTCAGGCCAGATCCTTTGAGAGAAAGCAGATTCTCCACAGGGTGTCTTCTAGTGTGAAAATGCTTTATGAGATAAAGGATGCTGCAGAAGGCAGCCTGAAGCCAAAGTTCTCCATCTCCTGGCTACATGCTCTAGGCACTAGTTACTCTTCCAAAACATAGACTGAGAGTATTTTACCCCCAATCACAAACTAAGCTAGATAAGTGCAGCCAAAAGGTGCTGTTCAGATCACACTAGGAAAGGCAGCTCTAGATCTTGTACCACTCATGGACTGGAGATAGACAACTGCCCAGGAAGTTCAGCTAAGGAGACAGAGCTTCTGTTCTTTTCTCAATCAGAATGCTAGTTCGGCCTGTGGCTCAGAGAAGGGATGTTCTAGAAATGTTCAGAGTTAGGCTGACTCTCATTACTTTCACTTTATGAGGCAACTCCATAAATCTGCAACGAATGCGATGGAACTGGCCAGAAGACTCATGCTCAGCACCAGAGCCTCAAACACCAGAGTCACAGAATCACAGTTCACAGAATGGGCAAGCTGGAAGGGACCTTCAAAGGTCATCTAGTCTAAAACCCCTGCCATGAGCAGGGACATCTTTCACTAGAAAAGGTTGCTCAGAGTCCCATCCAACTAGAACTTCAATATTTTCAGTGATGGGGATCCACAGCTTCTCTGGGCAACCTGTGCCAGTGCCTCACCACTCCCATTATACTTCTTCCTTGTGATCAACAAAAACATACTCTGTTTCAGTTTAAAGCCATCACTCCTTGCCCTGTCACTAAAAGTCCTTGCAAGGAGTCTTTCACTGTCTTTCTTAAAAGACCCATTTAAGGGGGTCAGAATAAAGTCTGCTCAGAGCCTTCTCCTCCTCAGGCTAAACAACCCCAACCCACTCAGCTTGTCTTTAAAAGCCTCTTCCTTCCAGAGCTGTCCTTTCCAAATGATGCCTGCACCACTGGCAAGGCAGAAATCTGCGGCTAGAGTCATTTGAGCAAAGAGCACCTGCAGTAAAGCCTTACCTTTGTGGCAAGGCCTCCTCGGGCCTTAGCTCTGAGTTTATTTACTTGGCTCTCAGCAGTATCAGCTCTTTCCAGGGCCTCACCTATCTTATGCAGTGCAGTTCTCAGTTTGGAGAGATCAATATTGGCTTGTTCATCCTGAAATCGCAAAACAAAAATTTAAAACTGGCATCTGGCAACATGCTGGGGCACAGAGCCAACTTTTAGACTGACAGTCCTATGAACTGCTAAATAAGCATTTGCTTCTCTTTAGTGACTCACAGCCTCCTCAGCTTGTCTTCTGTAGGATTTGATTTTTTTCTGCAGTTCATCTACCAGATCTTGTAACCTAATCATGATTCTCTTTTGTTCCTCACACTGTGGAAAGAGAACATGCAATTTTATGTCCTTGGGAGACAAAACATCAGAACTGCTTTCTATTTTTTCTCTTTTTCTATTTTTTACCCACATGAATAGTGAGCACTTTCAAACGCCGTTCAGATTTGCAGATGTTTCTCAGAACGTCTGAAGACTGTTTACGTTCTTCTTCCAGTTCAGCTTCTAATGCTCGGATCTGGTGAATTAATCAACAATTGGCTTAAGCCCTCACACTGGACTTGCAGAAGAAAGATGTTTCTGACACCCAGGTTCAGTGCCGGCACCCACCTTGGCATCCAGCTTCTGGATCTGCTTCTTCCCTCCCTTCAGTGCCAGCTGCTCGGCCTCTTCCAAACGAAGCTGCATGCCCTTCACTGTCTGTTCCAGGCTCTTCTTTGTCCTCTTCAGGTGGGCACTGGTGTCCTGCTTCTTCTTCAGCTCTTCTGCCATCCTGGCTGCCTTGGAAGGGAGATGACACAAGAAACTGGAGGAATGTGAAAGAACAGCACATACTGTGCACCAATGGAGGATTAACTCCTGGGTCCTGTTGACCATTCCTGCCATCCCACTCCCTGTTTTGTTTGGGTTTTTTTCATGATAACGGCAAAAACGTGACAGGAAATAGTAGTGAAAAGGATGGGAAAAGGCTGCCTTACTGCACACAGAGCTGGAGTGGCAGAAAAGGTAAATGCTCTGTCCCACTGCACCATCCCACTGTGACCTCACCAGCAGCTGGGTGCTAGGAGGAAAGCAGCCAGGGCAACAGCAGAATCTGGGAACACGACATGGAACAGCTGAAAAACCTCTGTGATCAACACAGCTGGGGTGTGCTGAGTGCTGTGCTTTAATGCTTGCCCTGCTGCTACCACAACCTCCTGGAGGGTAGTGCCACAAAGGCACAAAGCAGTTTAAAATAATCTATGTTATTAGCCAAACTAAGATTTATTTTGCTGTCAAGCGTTGGATTCCTGCACAAGATAATTAAGCACTTTGGTGAAATATTGAGTGACGTTATGATTAATGTTCTAATTATATAATTGTAATTAATGTAGAATTCAACAAATTGCTTTGGCAGCAAAATATCTGAAAAGGTCTAAATTGAAAAATGTGACCACTAGACGTTTCATATAAATATATATGTATAATTCAATGTTTTCCTTCTCTTTCATTCAAACAGAATAGAAATCATTAAAACACAACACCTCAACATGAGGAAGAGTTTCTTTCCATGGAGGGTGGCAGAGCATGGAACAGCTGCCCAGGGAGGGGGAGAATCTCCCTCTGGAGACATTCCAAACCCACCTGGGCACGTTCCTGTGTCACCTGCTGCAGGTGACCCTTCCTGCACAGAGGGGTTGGAGCAGATGATCTCCAGAGGTCCCTTCCAATCCTAATGATGCTGAGGTTCTATTTAATATTTTTTTGTTTTAATGAGTAAGTTGAAAAGTTTTCCTTCTTTTTTAATTCCACATGATGCATCTAAGATTTTGGGTTGATCCTCTGCATCAAAAATCATTAGCAGATTGACATACAAGTCCTGTTCTCTGGTTGAGCTTCCCAGGTCTTGCATGGGAGGATTGAGCAACAATTTTGAATGGAAATTTACGATTCTCATTTAGAAGTTGTTAAATAGGATTTTGCAAAGATATCTATTCAGAATCTCCAGCCAATTTACTGGTTTCAATACTGCAGGATTTCTTTGTGGATTACATTTTCATGCAGCACTGAGGAAAACAATTTTGGTTTTGACTAACTAAACATAGGTTTAGTTCTTATGATGGCAACAGCCCCACCTGACAGCAGGACATGTTCCCTGTTGCTCCGATCCTCCTCTGACATGAAGCCTTTTGAATCAGGCCCACAGACTGGTTCCTTGTCCAACATGTGACAAGAGTATTTACATTAACTCCCAGTAGCAATGCCATTGGAAGCCTTGAAAATTCAAAGTGAAAACCACAGTAACATCCTCACATCTGTCATTGCCTTCTTAGCTCTTTCTTCAGCACTTTTTGCTTCATTAGTAACATCCTCTATCTCTGTTTGAAGTCGTGCCATATCAGTTTCAAGCTTCTTCTTGGTATTAAAAAGGCTGGTGTTCTAGGAAGGAGAAAGAGAGAGGCTTTGAGTCTGCCTTTGGTCTCTGACACATAGAGACCATCAATTACTGTCACGGTAGGAAAGAAATAGATTGACTCCATGGAGCTGTCAGAAGAGAAAGAAGGCTTTATTTACAATCCCAACAGTTTCTTTTAGAACACGCTGTGTAAAAAGGTCTATTATTGGTCCATGGGACTGACACTGCTCTGCATTGGTTCAGGAATAGGAAACAACCACTGGGACAGTTGTTCTGGCAAAGGGAACACTGTTTGCTGAGCCTGTGCTGAGAAACGGAGAGAGATGGTTTGAAAAGAGAAACTGTTGGCAGCTTTCCCTTGGGAAAGGAGCCAGCGATGGTTAGCAAGCTAAAATTCAGGCTCAGAAATACTGAGCCCACTAAGATTCATTCTTCCTCCATCAATCTCTGGACCCCGAAATACATCAGTCTTAGCAAAGCAAACTACCTGGGTATGGAGGAGTTGCACACGTTCAGTGGCATCCAGGAGCTCCTGCTCAGCCA
>WBMY01002444.1:250456-276315 GCA_013397315.1 Donacobius atricapilla | reverse complement strand
GTCTGCTCCAGGGCTGCCCGGAGCTCCTCAACCTCAGCCTGCAGCAGGTTTGCCCTGCGCTCCACCATGGCCACCTGCTCCTTCAGGTCATCCTGTGTCCTGAGAGCATCATCCAAGTGCAGTTGAGTGTCCTGGAAAGAGAGATACAACAGACTGGGAGGTGTGTGTTTTCTATTTTCGTATTCCCTTTTTTTTCCCATCGCCTTAGAATGGAAAGAATTGTAACACAGACAAAATTAGAGCCGTGTCAGAAATCAGCACATCCTTAATTGTGTCGTACCTTGAGAACTGCCTGGGTGTTTCTCAGGTTCTTCTGTGCCTCTGCAGCCTGGCGGTTGGCATGGCTCAGCTGGATCTCCATTTCATTCAGGTCTCCCTCCATCTTCTTCTTCAGCCTCAGGGCTTCATTCCTGCTCCTGACCTCAGCATCCAAAACACCCTGCATTGTCTCCACAATCCTTTCGTGGTTCTTCTTCAGCTGGTCAATCTCCTCATCCTTGTCAGCAATCTTCCTGCTGATTTCTGACTTTATCTGAGTCAGTTCTTGGTTGACACCAAGGATTTTGACTTCTTCGTGCTCAAGGGCTGCCTTTAAAAGGAAAAGGTGAAAAACAAAGATGAAGGTAACATTTCAAAAACAGGATTATTGAGGTGGTACTTCAAAGAAACTCCAAAACTTTGTGGCAATCAACCTTGCACACAGCTACTGCCAGAAAAGGAAACAGAAAGCTGCTCAGCATGGTCTTTACTATTTACAGTAATATTTAAACTAACTCACCTCTGCTTCCTCCAGAGCTAATTGCAGACCATTTTTTTCTATTTCAGCTTGCTTTTCGGCTTTCTCAAGGTCTCTGATCATTTTGCCATTTGCAGTAATTTGCTCTGTGAGATCAGCTGCTTCCTCTGTGAATGAATGAGAGAAGAATGGCATCAAGCAGAGGAGCTGAACTCTATGCTTTGGTGCTGCATTCAGCACCCCTTTTGCACACATAAATATGTACACACAAATGTACGTGTGTACACAATGGTACACATGTCTGTAAACATGTACAGATAAAACCAGACACAACCAACTCATGTAGGCCAAGCGGGGCATCAGGTGTGCAAGGCGTGGTTTCACAGCCCTCCTTACAGAGAGCCTGGAAGAGCCCTGCACGTGTTACATCTATGGATAGACCATCAGGTGTAAAACTACAGGTCCTGTCAGGGCATCTGTAAAACTCACTTTCACAAGCTGCTCAGTCTCCCATGGTCACTACCTTTGCCTGGGAAATGGTACCTCAATATCTGCAGCAGATGAGAGAGCCAGGACATTTGCTTTATTGGCTTGATCACTTTACAAACGTGCTTGACAACTTTTGGTAAGACACTGATGTTGTGCATTGAGATGGAGAGCACAGGAAGGACAGAGTGCTGTCACTTGGTGCCCTCCTGCAGCCACGAGTGGAGTGCACCTTGCCACGGCGGGTCTGTGAAAGCTAACGGGAAACCAGAGCCAAACACGTACGCTGGAGAGCAGAGTTCTCCCGTTTGATTGTTTTCAGCTGATCCAAGGTTTCCTCGTAGGCGCTTTTCACTTTGAAAAGCTCTGTGTTCAGCGAGTCTGTTTCTTTAGAGAGAGCTTCCCGCTCCAGCTGGCTCTCCTCACACTTCCCCTTCCATTCTGCCGTGACCTGGAAGACATCACAAAATCACAGGGCGCTTTGAGTTGGAAGGGACATCAAAGATCACCTAATTCCAAATCCCCTGCCATGGCAGGGACACCTTCCACTGTCCCAGGCTGCTCCAAGCCCTGTCCAACCTGGCCCTGAGACACTTCCAGGGATGGGCCATCCACAGCTGCTCTGGGCACCCTGTGCCAGGGCCTGCCCACCCTCATAGGGAAGAATTTCATCCTAATACCCAATCTAAACCTACTCTCCGTCAGTGTAAAGCCATTCCCCCTTGTCCTGTCACTCCAGGCCCATGTAAACAGATTCTCTCCATCTTTCTGGTAGCTCCCTTCAGGCACTGGAAGGCCACAATTAGATCACCCCAAAGCTTCTCTTCTTTAGGCTGAATGATCCCAATTCTCTCAGCCTTTCCTCATAGGAGAGGCTATTATGTTTCATTTTCTGCTAGTTCTAAAAATGTTATTTTATCTGTGACTACATTTGGTACTAGATAAATAATGCAGTCTCTGAAACCAGGACAAATTGCTACTGCCATGCCCTCATGGCTCTAGTTGGATTCACCTTGACTGATGAACAGGGTGTTAGTTTGGCTTTCTGGAAGGCTACACTTGAAAGATACTGTGCTCATTTATGACCTTATCAAAATTCTGCTGTTTCCTGTCAAAGGCAGCTGCTGATGTGTTTGCTCTCTCTATGTCCAGTGTCAGATCCTCCACTTCTCCCTGTAGCTTAAACTTCATCTTCTCCAAGGAGGCACACTTGGAATTCAGTGTGTCTGCCTGCTGCCCTGCTTCCTGGAGATGCTGAGAGAGCTTTTTCCTTAAGGCACATAAATAAAACAAGCGCATGATTAAAAAAATCATTGCATTATGTGTCTCATTTTACTTAAGTCTATATGCAAACCCCAGAAAAATCATTTAGGTCAGACTGCTAAAAGGGGGTCTATGTTCTGCCCAATATACATCTGGACAGCTCATCTCATCTCTTTGTACTTGGCCTCCTCGAGCTCCTCCGTGCGCTGAATCGCGTCCGTCTCGTATTTGGTTCTCCACTGGGCCACTTCACTGTTGGCCTTGGACAGGGCTCTCTGCAGCTCCCCCTTGGCCTCCTGCTCCTCCTCATATTGTTCCCGGAGCAAGTCACAGTCGTGGCGAGCGGACTGCAGGGCATGGGCCAGGGCGTTCTTGGCCTAAAAATTACCCACAATATCATGTATTTCTGATAGCTGTGACCAGCAGGAGACCCCGTGACCTTCTGACATATCTGAACTATGATCACTGCAGCGTGGGCAGAAGACAAAGGGCTGGGGCTTTGTAGGTGTTCAGGAAGCTGCCTTAACCTGTCACCAACTCTACCACTAGAAGAGACCAAAAGTGATGCTTTCACCTTGGCATATGCTGTAACTTTTCTTCCCTAGTGGCTACAGAAGCTAAAGAAATCACATACATCATGGCTTTAAAAACATATAAAATTTACCAAGTTAAATTAACTTACAGCATGCCAGAGTCATCCTATGCAAAGAACTTACTGCACCCAGTGCTTACTGTACACATCCTTCCCCAGAATAATTTTACTGTGTTAGAATATAGGCAATACTTACAAACTCCCCGAAGTGTTTTTCAAATGAACTGAGACCAAAATACATTTTTAAGCCTTATCAGGTGCTCAGTAGTTCACACTACCTTGATCTCTTCCTCCAGCTGCCTCTTGAGCTCTTCTATTTGCTGTGTAAGTGCCTGCTTGCTTCTGGACAGCTGCAACCTTACAGTTTCTTTTTCTTTGAGTTGACGGCTTAGGTCACCTGTGACAAGAGAGGACAAGTTCTCAATGCTGTTCAGATTAAGCACCCTGGAAACACTCATATATAATAATAATAATAATAATAGGAATAAGTGGAATCACACAGCACTCTTTACCTTATCAGTTCCTCCCATTATGTACATACATCTACCATTGCACAATATATTTAAATCCTTCAAAATGCTTTTGCTGTTGTTCTTTCTTTATCTAAATTCACCTGATTCCCTAATTCTAATTGTATCCCTTATTACAGTTCTGATACACTAGATGCTATTTTTTTTCCTGAAGAAAAATGCTTTCAAAAATTTGCTTAATTGTTTATTTTAAAGCCCAATTTTCATTTTGAAGCAGTAGGATTTTATGCTGTCACACTGGCTGAACTGACACAAAATGCTGTAGCAGTTTCCCATAATTGGCATGGTGATGCAAGAGATAAACCCTAAAGTTTCATTTCATAAGATTTACAGTAACTGGAAAACATTTATTCCATATATACCCTCTGTCCTTGGGGCTGAAGTACAGCTCTCCCCTTTCTTGAATAGGTGCCTATTGCTTTTGCCATCATCTCTGTAATTCTCAGTACTTCTTGTAGCCCTCCAATATTGTCTTTTTCAGATTTTTCCTGAGCCATTTTACATTTTTTCTCAAATTTTCAGTTTAGTTCTAACATCCCCTTTGAGCACTATACTTAGTGACCTTACAACAAACTGATCAGAGAACGGTACACATGAGAGAATCTGTTTGCTACTGAAGGAAAAAAAAAATCCTCTCAGCACATCTTTGTGCTTCCTTACCAGACTCTGTCTGGAGCTGGGCTTTTTGCATCACCATCTCATTCACATTCCTCTGGTGCTCCTCAAGTTTGGCTTTCATCTCACTCATCTCACCTTGCAGTACGTGGTACCTTTTTTCCAGAAGAGTCTGAAAGAGAATAAGAAAGCGGAATCTGTGTAGGCGCGTTTGTAAAGTCCCCCTCAGACAGAAATATTGGCAATTCCAGTATCTAAGTTATAAAGAAACACCTTGGACTTGGTAACGGTCTCTGTACGACTGGCCAGGTCCTCAATCTCCATCTTGAGCTCACTCTTCTCCTTCTCCAGCTTCTGCTTGACGCGTTGCAGGTTGTCGATCTGCTCCCCCAGCTCAGCTGTGCTGTCCGCGTGCTTCTTGCGCAGGGCGGCAGCCGTGGCCTCGTGCTGCAGCGTGGCCTCTTCCAGGTCACGGCGCATCTTCTGGAACTCTGCCTCGCGCTTCTTGCTGAGCTCTGTTTGAGCAGTGGTGGCTCCTCCAACCTCTTCAAGGCTTCCACGGATCTCCTCCAGCTCCCTGGCCAGCTCAGCACAACGCTTCTCTGCTTTTGTCCGTGCCGCTTTCTCAGTCGTGGTCTCCTCTTCCAGCTCTGCAGCACGGGCCTGTATAACGACAGAATAGCACATCAGGAATTAAATAGGGAAAACATCACTCAGTGCTCAGATTACTGCTTATTTGTCACAGTAGAACCTCGTTCTGGAGACTGTAAGCAAAACAAACTTCCTTCGATTGTCACTGTTTTGGCATTATAGGTAAAGACTTACTGACAGGAAAGGACCTATGGATCAACTCACTTTAGATCACAGCTTTCTGTTGTTGTATTGGGTTGGCATGGCTAGGTTTTGGTAGTGGGGGTACATGGGGGTGGCTTCTGTGAGAAGCTGCTGGAAGCTTCCCCTGTGTCTGACAGAGACGATGCCAAACTGTGGGTAAGCATTATTCATGGTACTAGAATTTAAAACAAACAAACAGTAGTGATGAAGTAGGTATTTAAAGTCTCTTGCCTGCAATTCTCTCATCTTCTTCTGCAAATGAGTACCTGAACTTCGCTGTTCTGCAATTTTGTTTTGCATCTGGTTAAAATCAAAGTCTTTCCTGTGAAGGAGACGTTCTTTTTATTAAAATAAACTATATCCAGTTAAAGCCATATAAAAAAATTTTCACCATTCTTTTTCTCATACTTCCTTAATTTTTCATCTACATGTTGTTTATCATTCTCCAGATCTACTATGGTTTCCTGTGCAAGTTTCAAGTCTCCCTCAAGCTTTCTCTTTGCTCGTTCAAGGTCCACACACGCTTTTCTTTCAAGTTCCAAAGATCCTTCAACCTGCAACATATACATATATAAACATGACCGATAGAACAACTAAAGAATCTGCTCCTTCTCCTTGTGTTGAACATGCTCACATGGTTCACTTGCTGCTCCAGCTTGATCCTAGCTTTGGCGAGGGTATTAACTTTGTCCTCCTCGATTTGCAGGTCATCCATTGCCTGTTGCTGGGCTTCTTGCAGGACCTTCTTCTCCTTGACTAACTTTGCAACAGTCTCATCCAAACCTGTCACTACTTCAGTCAGATTTTTGACCTATTATAAAGCAAAACACTTAAAGGTCACTACTAGTTTTAGCCCTCATGTAGGCAATGAACACAGACAATTAACTTGGTGTTAGACTCCCAGAGAGGCTTTGACCATTGTATGGTCACACTCTACAATCTCTCTGCTTATATATCAACCCTTCAGAAGTCACGAAGCAATGCTGAACTTTAATTTTAATTTTAATGCATTTTTGCATGCTTATGGGTTGGTTTTCCTGCACAACAGAGATGCCCAGATTCAATACCAGGCCCATAGATTTCCTTACATAGCAGCATGTAAGCATTCAAGTTTACTGAACCTTTACAGCTTATACATAGTCAGAGCAACTGTTATTAAACATTCCAGAAATAAAAAGCACCTTGTTTTCAGTGGCATGCTTTTCCTTTTCAGCCTTGACCAATGTTAACTCAAGGTCATCCATATCTTTCTTCAGCTCAGAGCATTCATCCTCCAGTTTCCTCTTTCTGGCTGCCAGATCAGCATTCATCTCCTCATCATCTTCCAGCTTTTCCATTACCTCCTTTATCCTTGCTTCCAGCTGGAATTTTAGTTTGATCAGCTGGTCGCATCTTTCTTCAGCATCAGCCAAATTTTCATTTTCCTTTTGATAGAGAACAGAAATGTGTTTCATTATCACACATTGGCACTGACTCTTGCAGAAATCACCTGCCTATTAAGTGGCTGGTACACAAAATAACAGAATTTCCTTTCGGCCCTTTCCTAAACACTCAGACAAAACTGACATAATCTGAAGAGCCAAAAATTATTTAAATTACATACAATTTGTACTTGCAGCTGTAGGTCCGTTTTCTCTTGCACCAGCGCTGCCATTTTTTCTTCCAGTTTGTTCCTCGTGGCTTCTGATTTAGCCAGTTCTTCTTTTGCTCTCTCAAACTCTTCCTTCATCATGGCCAGTTCTTTCTCAGTTCCCACACTCTTTAAGAGGGGTTTTAACTTGAAGTACAGCTTCATCCAGGGCCACTGCTTGACCTTCATGAATGCACGGATGTTGTACTGGATGCAGAGGATGGACTCCCTGAAACCGAAGTGATGCTTCAGTACAGTGAATGAAGCCCATCTTTGAGCCACCAGACCTGGCAGAAGACACACATGATACACGTGGCCAGAGTGTAATGAGCCCCCTGAAGATGTATCAGGCCTGAGGGTTGACCTGCAACTTCCCAGAGTGGCTAAATAATATTGTGAGATGGCTCCTTGGGTGTGTTTTGTAAAGCAAAGGTTTTAGTAAAATAGAGAATATCAAACAATTCAGAAATAAAAGAACAAAGGCCGTTCACAGGTGCCAGAGAAGCATCTGGCGCCTGACTAAGACACCCCCAAAAAGCCCTGAGCACCTTTGTGTTCCTTCTTAAATACTTAATGTCTCAGGAGGGACAATTTGGCTTGCTGCCAATAGAACCGAGCTACATTTCTGAGGAACAGCTAAAGAGACTTATCAGTGTTTTTATCTCGGCATTGAGCCAATTACTGTTAGGACAGCAAAGAAGTTTCTGAGTCCTTCACCTTATAAAAACAGGAAGGGGTGAGCCTGAAATCTTTCCCTATATGGAAACACCTGCTGGGGTGTGGGGTGCATTCCCACACACACATACCTGTGGTCAAACATTCTTTTCAACTCAAGTCTCCGGAGGTACCCCCTGCACAAAGCCTGGGTCCGTGTGATCAGCTGTCCTAAACGCTCATCTCGCATCTCTTCCAGGACCCCCAGCAAACCTGCCTTGAAGAACACCTGCAGCCAAAGAACAGACATCACTCGTGGCTGGGTTTACATTTCAGTGCAATGAATGTTTGGCAGAATTAAACATTTACCTTAGTGTGTCCAAATTTGTACTGAGTGTGATCTATCTCAATGGAAGACAGCAACTTTTCACACGCCTTCCTGCTATCCATAAACTTTCCTTCTGGAATGACACTGGCATTCAGCAGGTGGTATCTGATAAAATAAAGAAAAAGGCTTACCCATCAGTATTATTTTAGTGCACAGGATGCCACAAGAACAGCTGTCAGTTTGAAGATACAGAGGAAGGCTGAGTCTGGCTCACACCTTCAGCCCCAAATAGCAAAGCAGTAAGAAAAGCAGCAAATAGCAGCAGGTCAGTTCAGTAAGTTCCAAGGATGTGTTACAGCCCTCACTGAGACTGAAGGCATGGACAGTCTGGACCTGAGAGACTGCTCATCTGTATCACAGTCATTATCACTACTCTAGGGGTCCAGTTCATTAGGTTAGGAGGATAAATGGAGATGGAGGTAAAGCCCTGTAAATTCAAAACAAAAAATGAATGGATTTTGAGAGTAGGGGAACTGCTTTTCTGAACCATAACCAGCTTCTCACATTCCTCCTGAACCATGTAACCCAGAATCAGACTTTGTATCCAGCAATGGACTTCCTAATCCTACACTGAGAGATTATTCTATACCAATTTTCAGCATTGATACTCAAATCTGCCCTCCCACATCAATGGCTGGGCCAATGCCTTCAGTTGGTACCCAAAACACCATTTCAGCCCTTCTCAGTGTGCTGCTCTCCAGCACACCCTGCACAGAGTTGTAAGGGGGGAGTGATTGCTGTGTTCTTAGAGATCTGACCCTACATTTGCCTTTGTTCTAACACAGCGAGCAGATGACCCCAGCTGGGTCGCCCTGAATTTAGCAACTCTTTATAAATTTCTTATTTGCAGCAGTTCCCATGATAAGATTTTTTGGTTGTGGGGTTTTATCTATAAATGAATCTGCTAATGCTGTAGAAATATTAGCATGTAGAAATATTAACCCACTACAAAATGAGAAGGCCATGTGGAACTAACTTGGATATCCTGTTGGACTCCCTTTTGTTACTGCAGCTCTATTTGCCAGTCAAACTAAGCATTTCCTCAAGAAGTAGTATTGGATTTAACACAATTTCATCTTTGTAAAACCATTCTAGTTAGAATTAAACCACACTCTTCAAACCTCTACTAGATAGCCGTTAAATACAGGGTGTGCATAGACCACCCTCTGTATTTTTGCTGAAACATGCTTGTGCCCAATTTGAGAATTAAAGCAAAGAATATCCAAACATTCAGATTACCAGGAATGAATTAAAAATGGGTTTTGGCATATAGTATTGAGGAAGGCATCTGAGTGGGCACTGCCCACACAGACCATGCTATTAGATATGTCTTTCGCTTTCCATGCATGTTAAATATTAAAACAGTCTTTTCTTAACAACTGTATCATGGATGGGTTTAGCAAGGCTCTTCTTTCAAATGAATTGTGCTCAATGCAAACACAAGAATGTCCTTACTGACCTTTGTTTGAAATCCCCATATGGTATCTTGTTAGGAAATCCTTTCCTGCAGATCCGAATGCCTTCCAGAACGCCATTACATCGCAGCTGGTGCAGAACAAGCTTGTGGTCCATCAGGCCTGTGACAGAGCAGCATGGGGTCATACTGCGTGCTCTAGCATTCCTCTTTCTGCCCATTTCTATTCTATGTTCCATGAATTACCTGGGGTCTTTGTTTCATTGGGAATGATGCAACGCACAAAGTGAGGGTGAGTAGTTCGTAAGTTAGACATCAACTTATTTAGATTTTCCTGTAAAACAGAGATCATTTCTAATCTCTATATTATCTCAGTTCTCCAAGTGATTTGACACTGCTGAAAGGAAAAAATTCAGATATCCTTACTCTTCTGCTGAATATTCTACAATTCTCTGTAGGCATCAGCAAAGTAAATGGCTACTACTGAAGAAGTCCTCTCCTGTCTTAAAATGAAAATATGGTTGTGGAGCCAGGTGTGACAGTCTCTGCCAGAGAACTTACCCGAAAGAGTACAGAGACAGTTTGGAAGGAAGAGCCCTTCTTCTTGGTTCCTTTCTTCTTCCCACCACCTTCAGCTGGAAAATGAGATGACAGTCCAGCTGAGGAACAGCTGCAGATCCATTTGAGTGTTATAATTGTGCATTTAACACACAGCACACGAGCACTGACTCAACACTGATCCATGTCAGGTGAGAGGTACAGCAGGAAATCTCAAACTGGAAACACAATCCTCCAAGCTTACCTTCATCTATGGAAGCAAAACTGGCATAGAGGTGGCATAAAATTTTCACAGATGATTTCTGGTACAGCCCAATGACAGTTTCATTCAGGGGGTCCTTGTTCTTCTCCAGCCAGCCAGTGATGTTGTAGTCCACTGTGCCGGCGTAGTGCACCAGGGAGAAGTGAGCCTCAGCCTTGCCTTTGCCAGGCTTGGGCTTCTGGAAGTTGCTGGACTTGCCCAGGTGCTGGTCATAGAGCTTGTTCTTGAAAGAGGTGTCAGTTGCCTTGGGGAACATGCACTCCTCTTCCAGGATGGAGAAGATGCCCATGGGCTGAATAGATAAATGGTGTTTTCAAATAAGATGAATTCAAGCTATAATAAACAGAGTGAAGCATCCTAAAATTGAAGTACTGGAGGTATTTTATAGAGAATTGGCCTGGGAGGAGCAGGTAAACAAGATTTTTTGTAAGCAGCTGGCAAGATACTTAAAAGAACTCATTAGATTTTAATATACAGTTTTGAACTACCCAGACAATGTGTGGAAAATAAAAGAAGACAGGCAAAAACTATGCAGTAACTTCTTAAAATACAGAAGTGACTTCTTACTCAGAAGGAACTAAAAGCAACCAGACATGAGGCTTTCTGGGATTTGAATTTAACTGAGAGAAAACCTGAGGGGGAACCAATACACAAAGGAGGGAGGGAGGAAGGAAGGAGAAATAAAATCAGTGTCTTTTTAAAAGACAGGATATATTCCCAGTCAGTAGATAGTTAATTAATCACAAGGGTAATATTTAAAGAAACAGGAGGTGAAGAGACCTGAAAGCTTCCCAGAGAGATTGTATTGAAGGCACTTCAATGCAAACACTCTCAAGAACCCTTTACAGATCCAATTTGTGTGATTCCACAAGATGCTTAAGGAACTCACCTTCTCAATGAGCTCAATGCAGGCAGCCAGGTCCATGCCAAAGTCAATGAACTCCCACTCAATGCCCTCCTTCTTGTACTCCTCCTGCTCCAGCACAAACATGTGGTGGTTGAAGAACTGTTGCAGCTTCTCATTGGTGAAGTTGATGCACAGCTGCTCAAAGCTGTTAAACTAATATTTGAGTAAGTGTGTTAATGGTGTTAAACTGCCTCTGATCAGTTTTCTTCACAGAGATATCATGGCAAGGTCGGGCAGACTGTCCCAAAATGGCTTTGATAGCAGTGTAAAGAATATATCATGGGGGTCCAAGCTTACAGAAAAGTTGTGCAGGACAGAAAAGGGTTGCTGCAGCCTGCATTGGCCATGGTTTGGGTGGCCCTAATGTCCCTAAATACAGATTCTGTGGGGAGAGAGACAGCAGCTTCATGGCTATGCTTCTGCCATGTCTCTTCTCGTACAAAGTGGGTGATGTACCTACAAAGACAGACGCAGCTTCAGACAGATTTGCCCTGTTCTTGAGGGCTGCACTGGCGTGAGGAGGAGGAAAAAAGGTCAGAGAAGACAAACAAAATGAAAAAAGCATTTCAAGACAGGCAGAAGTCTGAGAGTACTGCAAACCTCAAAAATCTCAAAGCCAGCAATGTCTAAGACCCCAATAAAGTGCTGTCTTGGCAGCTTCGTGTCCAGCTGCTGGTTGATGCGCATCACCATCCACAGGAAGAGCTTCTCATAGACAGACTTGGCAATGGCATTCACTGCCTGGTGCACCTGCAGGGAGATGGGCACACACCGTGTCAGGGCACTGCTAGTGCACCCCACAACACAACAGCCCTCGCCATGCTCGCATCAGGACACTGACAGGCCTTAACGGCCCCGACCATTCTCAGCTGTGACCTGCACCCATTCCTTAGGGAGAGGAAGGTCCCCGCTGCTCCTTGACACTCACCTGATCTGTTGTTTGGCCCTTCATGACACATTCATTTCCCACTTTTACCCGGGGATAGCACAAAGCTTTCAGCAAGTCTGCTGAGTTCAGGCCCATCAGATATGCTGCTTTGTCAGCCTCTGGAAAACAAAATAATAACTTGAAATACTTTCTTCTTAGCTCAGACACACACAGGGCATTGGAACCAGCCAGAGCTCACTCTGAAACTTGCAACTTGATTGGGTTTACCCCATCCACAAATCTTGACGAACATTCTCATTTACTTTTCTGAACAGCTTTGGTCCTCGTGACAGAGTGGCTACAGCAGCCCCAGCAGATGTGGTGAAACCCAGGAATGCACTGTTGATAAGACAACACAGAGTTTTTCCCATCAAGCCACTTGTCCACAATGTCACCCAGGCAGAACAAGTGTGTATGTGTAACCAGAAACTGGAGAACACCACACAAATGTGCTCCAGGCACAGGGCCCTGCAGCAGAGTCATCAAGAATAAACTGGATGCAGAAAGTGCCTCTATGTGAGGCGGTAAGTTGAAAATCAAACCTCCTTTTTATGTTTGTCAAGGAACAACTGCATCTCTCCTGGAAGACTCCATTTCTAGTGAAAAATGGCATGGAAACAGCTGGAAATGGCTCTCTCCCAGCCTTGAAGGTATTACCTTCGGTGCCATCAGGCTCTGCCTGCTCCTCACGTGGTTTCTGCTTGAACTTCATGTTCCCATAGTGCAGGATCGCCCCCATCAGCTTGTAAATCCCCATTTTCTCATCAGGGCTGAAGCCCAAAGTGTCAATGGCCACCTGCACACCAGACAGATCAGCTAATTTTAACAGTGGTGAGAATCAAAGTGAGGCTGTCTCTCCTTGCTAACTGTACTCACATCTGTGGCAACAAGCTCCTCCTGGTCATCGATGCTGGCCACAGAGATCTGCCCTTGGCTGATGAAGGGGTAGTCATGAGGGTTGGCTGTGACTAGGAGCATCTCTGAAAGGCAAACACAGGAGTGAGAGCCAGAGCCTGACAGGGAAGGTGGACAGCAAGGTTTCACGAGCTCTCCTTCCTTTTGCATCCCAAACTCTTGGTTTTCTATTAAAAGACCAGAAAGACAGAGCAAATCCTTTCCCCTGACTGGGCAGTCCTTCCAGTTTAATACGTTGTGAGCTGAGAGCTGAGCACTCAGCAGTGGCAGACACAGTACACAGGCCATCCACGGAAACAGCTTTTAAGAAAGAGGCTTTTAGATAAGGCTCATTTGTGCTTATCCTCATACATGACACACAGAGTGTGAGGATGGAGCAGGAGCTCCACCTTGGGAAATGTTCTGTGGATTGTTGGGAAGGATGGGCAGAGCAGACCGAGGATGAGTGCAGTACACGGGTGTGTGGCAAAAGGGAGAGATGTGGGGCATGGGGAGGGAGTGGCACTGGGAAGGGGGAAAATGTCAGAGGGGTTGCACTGGAAACAGGAAATAACCTTTGCCCATGTGATGAAAAGCTCAGATAAATGGTTTGTAGTTCAGGGTACCTGCCCATCCTGCACCCAGAACCGCTTACCTTTCTACTGAAGATTATTCACAGGATCTGGCCCATCTAAGCTGGAATTTTCACACCACGGAGAATAGCAAGGTGCGAGGCAGAGTACCCTGGCCACCCCTGCACCTCCCCTGCACACAGTTGGTGTTAGAACTTACCCAGGGAGAATAAATGGAGATGGAGTAAAGCCCTGGTGTGGCCCTGTTATGCAGAGACACAAGTACAACTTGGGGAACCCGGGCAGGGCCAAGGCTGCAATGCTGAGGACGTAAATCAGCACATGATCCCTGCTCTGCACAGACTGAGGCACTGCCAAAGGGGCACCTGGGGGCATGTGGCACAGGGCATTGTGCCCTGGTACCACTGGGCCCTCTGTCACTGAGCTGCCCCAGGAGGGAAGCGTTCCCCCCACTGACTTTACTCAATGTCACCGGGTGGTGGCTGTCCTTACCAAGCAGATCAGGCTTCTTATTGGAGAGGATCTGGTAGAAGATGTGGTAGCTTCTCTCAGCTTTCAGCTGGAAAGTGACTCTTGACTTTTCCAGCAAGTCTGTAACATGTATGCACATTTTAGGCATTTTTCAGGTTCTTTATGTTCTAGCAAGGCTGTTGCCTCCCTCCTCAGTTACTCACAGGTCTCAATGTCACCGGAGGCCAGTTTTCCAGAGGTTCCAAAATGGATACGAATGAATTTACCCTGGCAAGCAGACAAAAGGTGGTGGTCAGTGCAGCAATCTCAGAGTGTTTTTATCTCTTCAGTCTTAGTGACAGCATCACTAAATCTGTCTGATTAGCTTTGATAAATATAAAGATAGATAAAGGGGAACACTTTGCTGCAGAAATGAGAGCATGAAACCGCTGCTAACACATCAACATTTCATAAAAAAACAAGAAATTGGTCAGCAAGAACATTTTTCCCAGCCAAGGGGCTCGCAGTCACAGCTAACAAGCAGACAAAGAGGATTAGAAACACAGGAGGGCAGAGAGACAGACACAGGATTACTCACAAAGCGTGAGGAGTTGTCATTCCTCACGGTCTTGGCATTCCCAAAGGCCTCCAGCAGTGGGTTGGCGCTGAGGATTTGATCCTTGAGCGTACCCTGCAGGAATAATTGAATAATTATTGAAAAATACCAGGAGCAATGTGGTAGGAAGAAATTACTCTGTGGCATGATTACATGTGTAGCCATGTGCACTTCGTTTCAGCTTTACAGTGCTACTGCAGCACCTTCTTGACTCCAGTGCCAAGAACCAGCACTGGGGTAAACAACAACTACCCTCCACCTCTCTTCCCCTCCCTATACTCCACTTTTTGTCTTCTCTCCTCCTCCTTTTCTCATCCTCTGCTTGTTTTTGCTTCGGTCTTTTCCATTCTTTACCTTTACTACTATTAAATATGGGACAGGACTTTATTCATTTTCCTCTTATTCAGAATTTCTCCCACAGTCTGAGCTCTCAGGTCTCAGCCACACAGACAGATTGATCCATGTCGAGAAACTGGAGCCTCTAATTCTTCCTGGGCACCAATCCTGCAGACCTGGTTTCAGTCCAGATAAAGCTACTCCTTGGCAGTGGCAGCTCTGGTGGCTTGTATTTTTTCTGGTCCTAACCGCACATCATCCCCCTGGTCCTGCTGCCCTTCAGAGAGCGGCTGAAGCTCATAGAAGGTATTTTGAGGTAAGTGTGTGTCACCAGTGCTGTCCACAGCAGGGATAACGTCCTGAGCTGCCCTTCACCAAGCCCTTCCTCCCCACACCTTCACTGGGGACTCCTTGGTGGCCGGGTCCCCGCTGGCGGCGATTGTCGCGTAGTACTGGATGACGCGCTTGGTGTTCACCGTCTTCCCAGCACCGGACTCCCCGCTGGTGAAAGAAGGTTCAGAGTGAAGAATAACCTGCCCACATCTCATTGGAGGCAAAGCCCAAAGTGGCAGATACACTCACGTGATCAGGATAGACTGGTTTTCACGATCTGTCAAAGGGGAAAATACCTGCAGTCAGAGAAGCTGCAGGGAAAGTGCTGGTTCTTAGGTAACTGAGACCTGGTGTCCGTCAGGGGGAATGAAACAAAATCTTTGCAGGCAAAATTGAGAAGGTGCATGGTCTACTCTCCACTTCTCTTTCCCTCCCTATACTCCACTTTTTGTCTTCTCTCCTCCTCTTTTGCTCATCCTCTGGTTTTGCTTCTGTCTTTTCCATGCTTTACCTTTACTACTATTAAATATGGGACAGGACTTTATTCAAATTAAAACCATGTGTTTTGGTGACAATATTTCCACTAGCTCTGTTCTGGATCTACCTGCTGTTCCTTGAAGCCACATACAAGTGTGCTGCCCAGGGACTTGTGATATTGTGTCCTGCCCATGTGCAACTGCCCTTTTCAGAGATCCCTCTTAGGCTGCTTAGTTTAGTACTTAGACCAGAAATATAGAAAATGCACAGCACAACAGCACAGTGCTTCAAAAATAAATATTTCAGGAGCTGGGGAAAACTGTCTGGCGCTGGTTGTGCATCAGTTAGGCTTGATAATAAAAACCAAGCAGATAATCTGCAATATTACACAGACCAAGCACTCTGCAAGAGATGGCAAAGGGGATGCCATGGCAGTATAGAATGGCACTTGGCAGAAGCAGCGGTTCTGCACACTCTTTTTTACTCCAAGTCTGGTCAAAATAGAAAAGCTCACCAGTCAGCATGAACTGATAGGCGTTGTCAGAGATGGAGAAGATGTGTGGAGGGGCCTCCTGGCGCTTCTTGCCTCGGTAGGCCAACACCACCTCGGGGTTGTACACCGGCAGCCACTTGTAGGGGTTGACAGTGACGCAGAAGAGACCCGAGTAGGTCTGTGAGGAAAAATACAGAAGTGTCAGTGAAGTGCAGCTCCTGCAGCTGTATTTTCTCCTTTGCCAGAAGAAGGAACTTACATAGATCATCCAGGAGCTGTAGCGGTCCTTGAGGTTGTAGAGGACAGCAGGTTCATGCAGGTGGGTCAGCATGGCCACGTCCTCAACTCTGTCAAACTTAGGCGGGTTCATGGCATACACATCATCAGGTTTGACAGCAACTGTCTATAATTCAGAAAGAATGAGCAAACCTTGGTTCAGCAACTCTTGACAGTCCTTCCAGAACCACAGAGATGTAATAACATCTCTAAGGCTGCTCTAATTCGTATTTTTCTTTCTGTTTAACTGTGCTAATCAAGATATGGCTATTTCAGGGCAAACACTGCAGCCAGCCAAGAACTCCACAACACTGGTACAATGACAGGATGTAAATTTACTGGAATTGCGATGACCACACAGACATGATTTGTACTGGACCAGATCTTTCAACACATTATCACTGCTTCTGAGCTTTAGGTCTCTGCTGCTCATGGCTGTTAGAGCCTGGGGCACATCTGCTGGCTGGCCAACCTCCCAGCCTCCAGGGCTCTCATGACAGTGCCAGAGAGCTGGGACACAAGATTCATCAACAGCAAATCCATCCTCGGGACAGACTTGTTCCCCTCCTGCCCGTGGCCATTCCCAATTAAAGAAAGGCTCTGTCTCTCCCAAACAGCACCGTCAGCTGGGCTCACACCGTGGGGGACCATCCTGTCACACAGCCAGAGCCTGTGGATATGCTGTGGGGGCAGATGTTCACAGCTGGCAGCAGCTTAATTCAGCCACTGCTTTCTAAAAGCCTTGTAGCACCTACTGCCAAGATGTTGGTCGTGGTTGTTCTTCAGACTGCTGCAGTTATTCTTACAAAAGGTATCAGGACATGAGCTGCTAAGACATTTCAGCGTTTTGGAAGATTAACACCTTGGATGATCCTCTGGGAAACTGCAGCCAGTGACACTGACAACTTCACATGCAAAGGCAACTTGCAAAGTATCTGTCTGCTCAGCTACCAGTAAAGGAAGGGATTTGTGAGTGGGTATGACAGCGTTAGCTGAGAAAGTGTTAAAAACTAAGTTAAGACTGGCAAGGCTACGATCCAACCTGGTTTAGAGCATTGACAGATTTTTAGAGCCCAAACCAAGAATAATTATCCAACGAATACCTTTATCCCACCATCCAGAGCTATGCTTTCCTGGGGAGGCTGTGCTGGCCCCAGTCAGAGGACAGGAGAGGGCGGATTTCTTGCCTGAGCTAGCCTGGTGCTTTCTCAGTTTGTCCCCAGCAGATGCCCTGGGTCCCTAAGCAGGGCTGGGAGAAGGACCAGAAGGAATGCACTTACTCTGCCATCCTCTGTCTCAACAGTTATCTTCCCGTCCTGTGCAGCCTTAATCCTCCCCCTGGTGTACTCCACCTCGGGGTCAGCCACAAAGCAGTAGGTCTTGGCATCAAAGGGCTGGTTCTGGGCTTCTGTCCTCTCCTTCTCGGATTTGCGCAGGTACGGCGCAGCCTCACCAAAAATCTCCATGCCAGCGTCTCTGCTCATGGCTCTGAAAGACAAACCCTGCTGGGCTGGTCCCCTGTGTGGTGCTTAGGGCAGAGTGGATCTGAACATTTACCCCCAGATGGCTGCTCCAAGCTCACCCCTCCCAGCTCTCAGGTGTGTGCAGCGAGATCTTGGGGGATTTGTTTGCGTTTCCAAGCTGGAAGGTACAAAAGCAGTGAAGAGGAGCTACCACCCTTCATGGCCCCAAGGGAAGGAGATCCATGTCCAGAGGAGGAGGAGGGCTCCCCAGGAAAGTGGTCAGATCTGAGGGATATGTGTAGTCCCTGGAAAAGGGAAGCCCTGAAGATTATTTTTCTTCTGGTTTTTAATTTAATTACTATCTATTAACATGGAACCTGTCCTAGTCCTCTGATGAGCAGCCACAACGGGCAGGAATGGACACGTGCTGTGGTTTGTTAAAGGAGCTCATGGAGGGGGAAAAAAAAGGACTTGCCCACAGTGAGCACAGGAGAAATGCCAGCTCATGCCAGCCTGGGCAAGCTGTTAGTTTTCATGCCTCAAATCCTCACCTTAACAATCAGTCAACAGAAAGCAGGAAGGAATCGGCTGACATCTCGTATCTCTGAAAGAGAAAGAGCCAAAGGTTAGACTTCAACTAAGCTGCAGCCTCTCCAAAGGCCCAAGACCTCTCACTGCAAGTAACTGTGCCTTTTGAGGGCCAGCAAAGTTCACCAGGGCCCACTCCTTCCCTGCCCCAGGAATGGCCCAGCGGGGAATCTACAGCATAATTCCCACCACAGTGCTACAGCCTTGTAAGGCTCCGAGCATGGGGAACAGGACCTGTGGTAGGAGCCCTCTGTCCCTCTGCTGTCCCTCAGCATGGCCATGAGCACGGCCAGGCCATCAGGAGCCACCAGCAAGGGCTTTCTCCCTCACAGCTTTTATAGGCTCAGCTTAGTTCCCCTGGTTCAGCCCCTTCCCTATATTTGGAAGGAAGGGATCGACACTCCCGCCTGCTCACCAATTCATGTTCATTTTTTGCCATATACAGTGTGTAAAGAAAGGACCTACTCTTCTCTCCCAATTTTAGTAACTCTGGGGTCTATCTGTGGTTTGTAGACTTTTCTTTGGTGGAAATTTCCTTTACTGGGAACATGCTCTCCTGTCAGCTATGACCACAACCAGCACTTCACTCTCACCAGCATGTGAAACAAATGATAGCACAGGAGGGACCTGCCTCACTGCTCCTGCTCACTGATTGCCCGGGCAGAGCTGCACAGTGGTGAAGGAACCTGAACCAGCTCTGTATGGGGTAGAGAACAAGGCCACGAGAAGGAAAAAGAGGATGAGGATTCATGTAGGATCAGTTATGGCAATTCTTGTGGCTTACACCACTGCATGGGTCAGGGAGGACAGGATGGGAGGCCATGACTGAAATATGACGAGACAAACATGGCAAATTAGAGACTAATCAGAAAGAACAACACCCAAATCTGCCCAGGGTGGACGGTTCATGACTGTCAAATCATGAATACACTACACAAGTTCAGCTTCAAGCACAGCTTTGGCTGCCCACAACGTTCACTGCCCTGGCTGCCAAAAGGAGCTGCAGAAGCCCCATTACACAGTGCTAAGGAGGTTCTCAGACACGTGTGACTGCAATTCCCATGAGAAGGATATCGGGAAAGTGGGCTTTCAATGGAGCTCTCACAGTCCCAAACATGATGTTTGGTTGATATAGAGCAGCCAGGCAATGGCTGGCAGGGCAGCAGTTGGCAGAACAGTGGGAGCCTTCACACACAGCTGAAGTGAGCTCCTGGTGCAGGAGAGGAAGAGTCTCCTCCATCCTGAGCCATTCTGGCTGTTCTGGTCATCTGTCATCATTCACCAACCCCTGTTTGCTCTCCGCACTGCATGGACACTCACCCAAGGCTGCAGAACCAGCCTTCCCTCAGCAGAACAAAGACAAGGCTTGTGTGAAGCCAGAAGCCCTCTCCACCTTCCCCAAACAGCTCCTGCCACCTCCCACAGCACCACTCCGAGCTGGAGCACCCTGGGACACCTGCAGCTGCTGCTACAGCACAGGGGACGTCACCCTGTCTTTCAGACAGTGGCTGACCCTGTTTGCGCTGCCCCGATGAGGGCTGAGCCTGTGGGCTTGCAGCAGAGTCACTGTCACTAGTGTTTTGAAAAACATGTTTCATGTTGCCCTTAATTTCATTTAAGGTCACTAAAAATGGACACCACAGCCACACATCTCATGAACCATGAATTCCTAGAATCCCCCTAAGCCTGGAGGATGAGGGAAAAGCTTATTTTAGCATCCCTTGTGATCAGCCCTTTGAACTCAGCACAGTGGATGTGCTGACAGCAAAAAGCTGAGGCACACCAGACCAATGAGCAGTTTGGGGCTTTGTCCTAACACCAAATTGCCACTGTAATTCAGGAAGGACATTTCCTGCTCCCTGGCATGTTCAAGGCAGGAGGGGCTGGAGCTCATCCACACAATCACTGGGGTTGGAAAAGACCTCCAAGATCAACTCGACTTTTGACTGACGCCCACCTTGTCATCCAGCCCAGAGCACTGAGTGCCATGTTCAGTCCTTCCTTGGACACCTCCAGGGATGGGGACTCCAAACCTCCCTGGGCAGTCTGTTCCATTGTGTGACCACCCTTTCAGTGAAGAATTTCCTCTTGATGTCCACCCTGAGCCTCCCCTGGCCCAGCCTGAGGCCGTTCCCTCTCCTCCTGTCCCTGTTCCCTGGGAGCAGAGCCCGACCCGCCCTGGCTGCCCCCTCCTGTCAGGGAGTTGTGCAGATCCACAAGGTCCCCCTGAGCCTCCTTTTCTCCATGCTGAGCCCCCCACCAGCTCCCTCAGCTGCTCCTGGTGCCCCAGACTCTTCCCCAGCTCCATCCCCTTCTCTGGACACACTCCAGCCCCTCAGTGTCTTTCTTGTCAGGAGGGGCGCAGAACAGGACAGAGCCCTCAGGGTGCCTCAGCAGTGCCCAGCACAGGGGGACGGTCACTCTCCTGGTCCTGCAGGCCACACCACGGCTGGTACAAACCCAGCTGGCCTTCTTGGCCACACTGCTGGCAAAGTCCCCACACCCAGCTGTGGAAGCAGAACAAAGAGAGCCCTCAGGCAGCGAGAGCCACCGCCCCGGTTTTCTCTTGCTGGTTCAGGTGCCCAGGTGGGAGCCAAGTGCAGGAGAACAAGCGGCACTGAGCAATGCCTCGCAGCAGCTGCAGGTACCTCTGTTGCTCCGTGCTGCCAAAATCATTGCAGAGCTGTCCTGAGGTGAAGGTCACGAGGGCGCTGTCACCACGAGCCGCATTGCCTTGCAAGGCTCTCTCATCCCATCCTGGTGCTGCCAGGGAGCTTTTATTGCTGCCCTTCATTCAGAAAAGGGCACACTCATAGCTCAATATACCCCCACAAATTAAAGGTGGATTTACTGGTTGGTGTCTATCTATTTTTGCACAAAGAACTTCGGGAGAACAAGGAGGTTTTGTAAGCTGCAGCTGAGTAAGTTCCCTGGCACGCTGAAGGAACCTGCTTTATTAAACTAGTAATACACAGCTTAAAACATGGAATGAGCTGGCTCTTGCACAGAGACAGGTGCAATCATTCCTGCCCAGGTCTCCCCGGCACAAATCTTCACGCTCCCAGCAACATGTACTACTGATGTAGAGCTGTTAGAAGTCAGGGGCTAGACACTCCACCACCAACATAACTTCCTTTAAAAAGCATGTTTCCAGTTGAACCAAATCAAACTTTAAAATTCTCTTCTAGGAAGCAAGTAGTCAGCTTTCTGCCTTTCCTTTTAGGCCACCAAACCTAAGAGCAGTCCAGTAAAACTGAGGGGCTTGTCAGTTCATGTCCAAAGGACAGACTGTGGCCATTCCCCCTGCAGCACAGAGCAGCACATCTGCTTCACTGAGCACAGACTCACTGCCCCAGGGCTGCGGAGCTCCTGAGCGGCCCCAGCACGCACTGTGCTGGTGCCACAGCTCCTGGAAGCTCCAGGTGAGTACACGGCTTCAGCAGCAGGGGCTGGAAGGCCTTGGTTGCAACCAGCAGGCTCAGTGCATCGGGACAGGCTGTTCCCAGCTGTTGGACTCCTCAGCAGTCCATGCATCACTTGCTCTACCTGACTGAAAACACCTACTGATTTGCAGAGAGGTGGTGAAGAGCCCAACCCAATTCTCAGCCTCATCCTGCCATTCACTGAAGATCACGTGAGAGCCTTCACTCATCCCAGATACTGCTGTGGGCTGATGGGAGCACATCTTCAGAATGCTGGGTCGCTGCTGGGACCATGCAAGTCTGATCAAGTGAGAAAAGGCTCAGAAAACGTAGGGATCTTCAGAGGCACAGGAGAGGGGGAGAAACAGCATCTCCAACCACACATGACCTTGATCCAAGCTGGAGATGAGGAAGACTTGCTTTCTTCCTCAGGCTGTGAACCAGGATGAAGTGGACCTCCCTAGAGTCCTTCTTATCTGAGTCTTTCCATGATCTGGACTGAAAATGCAACACACGGCTTTTCCAATTGTTTCAGGTCACAGCCTCTGCACCTCTTCAGGCCCTGATTCTCATGCTGGTGCTGAGAACATTCTTAACACAGCCAAGCTTCCCCTGTGCGGCTGAAGTATTACTCATTAGTTAAACTCCTCCATGGGCTATGCAGGCAGCACATGAGGAAGGTGTTGCCTTCCTTGGGTAGACAAATGGAGCCAATCCTCATTCCTCAGACATCCTGTCACTGGTCCCCTGCCTGGGACGGCAGCAGCTCTCCAGCTGGGGTTATGGATGTCAGCGCCTCAGAGGAGATGCTCTTTTCCACTGGTATTTTCCAGGACAAATAGGCCAGGGCTGAGTGTGCTGTGGGCACACAGCTCTGCAGATTGGCCTCTGCCAGGACTGTGCTGTCCTCCCCATCTCTGGGGGTCTCAGGGGTCCCTGCTGGCTTTGGGGAACAAAGGTTCACCTTGCACAGCACCGGACTGCAACAAATCTGGCTCCCAAATGAGACCTGTCACCCGGAGAAGTTTCCAGAGGAGACCCACTTGGGCAGCCTGGCCCTGCTCGGCCCCACGCCAGCACCCAGCACAGCCCCAAGAGAGGAGCCCTGTCACAAACCTTCCCTGCCAGAGCTGAGCTCCCTCCTTGTGGGCTGGGCACTGAACTTGGGGATACAGGGAATTTGGGTACAATGAGTACAGAGGCAGTTTGCTTCATTTCTAATACTGGACTGGAAAAATACCGAATATCTGCTGACATAGTGTCTCCAAGCAGCCCCAGCACATTCCCTTCCCCTCCTTGACCAGCTCGGCCTCCTCCCAGTGAGCACTCAGCACAACCCTTGGGCCTCCTAAACAAGAAGGGAACAAATCAGTGCTCCCTGCTGCCACTGAACAGGGCAGGGAAATCCTAACAGTTGCCTACACAACATTTTTGGGTTTTTAATAAGCAAACAAAACTCCAAATAAAGAAAAAAACAAATGCAAAAAAACAACAAAACCCCACAACCAACCACAACAAAAATAAAAACTCCTAACTTCCAAAGAAAGTCTCCCTCCTGGAAAAGCCAAGGGAAAAGTGACGGGCATGGTCAAATTGGGAGGCTGAAAAAAGGCAGGACATCAGTTGCTCCCATTGCCAGGAGGCAAGGGACATGACACTCCATCTGAAATCTTTCTGGGCCTTTGCCACACTCCCCCCAGTCTGCCATAAGCTTCCTGGGTCAGCTGGTTCTGCCTTTCAGGGCACAGAAAAACAAGGTAAAGGACACGACACTGCTGCCAAAACATTTGGGAGAAGACAGGAATCCTGTATTTGTCTCTGTAGTACGAGTCAGCTGCAAAAGAGCTTTAGAGAAATCAGAGTAACAGGTGACCCTTCCCAGGCTGCAGCTCACATGCTGATTTTGAAAAGCCTCAGGACAGAGAGGTTTGCCTTGTCCAAATTCTGCTTTAACTTGGCTCAGCTGCAACACCAATTCTTTCTTCTGAGCAGGCACTCCTAACTAATTTGTTGTATTTTTACTTACCTTTGCTCCATACAATCATGATTTTCCAGACTGTCCTCTGTGCAGAAAAGGTATTTGGCCCTAACAAACTGCTGCAATATTTAAAATACAGGCGTGATGTGGCAGCAGAGACCTTGAGAAGGGCAGACAAAGGCTGCTGTGCAGAGCACAGCCACAGGATGGTAAGAGATGGGGCAGAGACGGGCCCTGAGGGCTCCACAAACACAAACAAATCACAAGGGATCAAATAAACACAGACCTGAAGGTGAAGCCCGTGGAAAAGAGCAAGTATCCAATATATGTAAAAATGCATGAGAGATGACACTGCTCTAAAGCAGGTGAAGTTTACTGTTTTCCACAATTTTGGAAAGACAGAAATTTTCCACAGGCTTTGCACCTTTCCTTGGACCATTCTCTTCCAACCTCCACACTCAGGAAAACACCAGTGCTACCTGCAGGAACGGCAGTGTTCAGCCTAAGACTCTCCGGAACCCACACCAAGAACTGTTCTGGTTTGTCTCCTGTGGGCCATTCTCTGAGGTTCACCTTAAAAAAGCACATTCAGCTCCTGATCTGCATGACTAGAAATAAATACTGCTTTCTAAAAAGAAGGAACGCAGAGCAAAATTTGAAGTTTGACCAGTATACGATATCTGCTGATAGTCTAGTCAAAGCTAAGGAAATAAAAATATATATTGCCCATACAAATCAATCTTTATTGTCAAGTGCTGCACTGCATAAATTGTATCTGATTGCCAGCCCTGTGCATGGACACAGCCCCCCTTCACCCTCCCCACCTCCCCTCTCAGCACAGCACAAGCAAAGCAATGACACACACCATCATTTGCACCAGAAGAAAAAGCCTATTGGCAACCCAATTCTCTTCTCCTTATAAGTGAACGGTGTTCACCTGGAAAAATCACCAGAAAAATACATTTCATTTCTGCATTCAGATGAAATGATCAGGCTCGCTACAGGGCTGGTCCCATGCGTGGAAGCTGCCGGTGCTTTCAGTATTCTTCACCTTCTCAACCTGGATAAAGAAGCACTCTTAAGGCTCCCCTGCTTCTCACAGTGCAACTGCCCCTCCCAGAAGGCAAAACAGTGCAGAGAAACCAGAAGGCAGAGCTCCTCTGCGAATACCATGGCCCCATGGCTTTACATCAAGTAATTCTCCTGCAGTGACTGCTGTCCTTGTTGATGTCTTGCCAGATCAGCAATTTTTTTTTTTACCAGCAATATTTTACCAGCAACACACACGTTCTTCCCAAGTGAAAAGTGCTTTCCATCCTTTGCTCCCAACAATGTTTCAGAGAAGTCCCAAATTTCATTCTGTACCCAAGATCTTGTTGGAAATTATATCCATGGGGAAGGCTCTGTAGAGATTTTTGTAATGGGAATTTGCAGAAACATGGATGCCTTTCTTATCAGGAAGAAAGGAAACCTGCTTGACAGGATGTTACATTTGTGTGCTTCTGCTTTAACTCCAATGTCCAATCACAGCCAAACCCACAGGTGACATTCACAGCAATCTTTGAGGAACTTCTGGTTTAGGATCTGTATTTTCTCATGTGTGCCGCAACAGAAGCTGAAATCTCACTGCTCCTCTTATTCTGGCCATAGTAGTCCACGAAGTCCCCATCGGGGCCGAGGAGGTACATAATTATTGTGTGATCCACCTGCAAGAGAGCACAGCGTGGCTTGGGAACAGAGACCACGGAATCACGGAGCACCGGCTCAGATGGGAAACGTGGGATCGGCACTGGGACCGGCCGTGGGATACAGGGAAATGTGGGATGGGGAGTGGGAACAGCAGCGGGATACAGGGAAATGTGGGATCGGGAACAGCAGCAGGATACAGGGAAATGTGGGATCGGGATCAGCAGTGGGATACAGGGAAATGTGGGATGGGGAGTGGGAACAGCAGCGGGATACAGGGAAATGTGGGACTGGGATCAGCAGTGGGATACAGGGACATGCAGGATCGGGATCAGCAGTGGGATACAGGGACATGTGGGATCGGGATCAGCAGAGGGATACAGGGACATGTGGGATCGGGACCAGCCATGGGATACAAGGAAATGCAGGATTGGGATCGGGATCAGCAGTGGGACAC
>WBMY01002444.1:239218-250389 GCA_013397315.1 Donacobius atricapilla | reverse complement strand
ACAGGGACATGCAGGATCGGGATCGGGATCAGCAGTGGGATACAGGGACATGCAGGATCGGGATCGGGATCAGCAGTGGGACACAGGGACATGCAGGATCGGGATCGGGATCAGCAGTGGGACACAGGGACATGCAGGATCGGGATCGGGATCAGCAGTGGGATACAGGGACAGCCGGGACAGGGGCGCCCCCTGCCGGCGCACTGCAGCAGCCTCACCTATGCACACCCCGGCCATTTCAATTGGATTTATATCAAAATTAACTCCACTGCAAATTTATTTAAACGACGCTGGAAGTGCTGTCTGCACCTAACCGTGACAGCATCTTTCTCAGCAAAGACGCAGAGTTCTGGCGCTGGAAGCCATGATTGCTCAGGACTGAAATACAGCTGTGCTCTGAGTTCAGTTGCATTAGAAATGAGAAATCACAGTGACTTTGGAGCACACAGGAAAAGAGCCAGTCAGATATGTTACAGACCAGAAAGAAATTCGACTATCGCCAGGCTTGCTAGTTCCTGTCTGCACTTCTGGGGCTGTTTAGAACACGCTTTGGTAAGGTTCTGAGCTTGTAGGAGGGCACTGTGGTTCTGACACTTTAACATACCACTGCACATGGGACTTCAGTAAAAATCCAATAGCCGGTTTTAAAATGTACAGGCTGCTCTTACCCACAGTCTTCCAGTAAGCAAAGGCTCCTTATACTTACTATGTAATCATTGTCCTCATCCTTGGGCCCTTCGCTGTAGTACACACGGTATGCTTTGGCCACTTGGTCAATCTGTGCCTTGCTGCCAGTCAATCCCACCAGCTTCGGAGAAAATTCTAGATAGAAAGAAGACATTTACACATTTTAGTGAAAAGAATCCCTTCTTTTCACTAAAGGCTCCTTTTCAGTGCTCTGCACTACATGCTATGAGGCACAGAGGAAGGAAGCACAAATACCTTTAACATATCTGGCAATGGCTTCTTGGTTGTCCCTCTCAGGATCAATGGTGATGAAGAGTGGGGTCAGATTGGGTAAAGATGGAATTCGATCTGTGACATTAACAATTATTAATTATTTTGGAAAACCAGGTATCATTCTCATCTTCCTTCAAAAAGCTCATAGCCATGTAACATCAATCCAACCCACCCCAAGTGACTAAAAAAAAGACCATTTTGTGCAGCTTTATTTATGTAATTTGTGAAGGAAGCAAATGCCATGAGATGCAACGCTCTGTGCCTGTGCTGGGAGCTTCCAGCCCCCCAGCCAGAGGCCCTGCCCTGCTCAGGAGGGGGACAGACTGGCTCTGCTGCAGAAGATGTGGTGTGATGCATGTGCTGGAGCACTGGCTGACACAAGGAAAGCACACCGGGATGGTGGAGCAGGAGGAAACATGGAAACACAATCCAGGCTCTTTCCTCCATGCTCCAGCCAAAGCCTTCTCTTTGGTCTGACCTCCCCCATGCTGGGTTACCATTAACCCTGCTCAGTAATTCTTCAGGGCCTGCAGGCTAAAGAAAACACAGCTAATACAGAGCCTTCCTCCTCCCTCCATTCCACAGCACAGCCGCTCTGCTTCAGGACAGAATCTCATAGAGATGAACAAAATAGAGGGAAAAAAAATCCTAACATACCTCACAGCCACTTCTTAGCAAAAATACAATGCAAAATATTTCCTGTAACCTGCCACCATCGTTTTATTCCTAAGTCCCCTGCTGTGGAAAGAGCGGTGCTGTCACATCAGACCCTAGGGACACTAGGCATTGATCTATGTACCCCTTAGCAATTAATTTAATTACTGAATAATAACCAGCAGCATTTTTTAAAAAAACATTACCAGTTATCACCATTTCTGGTATTTTATCAGAATAAACCTGATCTACCCAAAAATCCCTGTTTACAGACCCCTACACCGACTGAATTCCCATACCAATTTCATCGACCACTGCGATCATCTTCTCCAGCTCATCAGGACAGATGTCAGGGCAGTGAGTGAAGCCAAAGTAGATCAGCACCCACTGGCCAATGTAGTCCTTGCTGGTCCTGGGCTGTCCCTCATGGCTCACGAGCGAGAAGGGCCCTCCCAGCAGCGGCTTCCCAAGGCCTCTGTTTCTCTCCTTCTCCATTTCTACAAAACACAAGTGGGACTCGCACATACCTATACCACAGGGCACCATGTGGTCAGCCCTGGGAGCAGCCACTGCTCAGGGTCACGTCAAGAGCCACCAACGCCTGTCACGCAGAACCCCAGCGTGCACGTATGTCAGTGTTGGACATGAAAACAGATACACGACTTTGGAGTTTGTCAGAAGGCTGAAACTAACTTTATTAACAACGTGACTTCTTTATATAGTCGGTGGCTAGAACTAAACTGATCCGTGCTGGAAGTAACACCCATTCAATCACATTGACTGAGAGAGAAAGAGATCAAATAGTCTCTACTTCCAAGAAGAAAATGCAAATAAGATACGGTTAACAAAAACATTTTCTGCTGTTTGCAGAAAATTCTACGAGAACTGAGTTTTAGAAAGCAAAACGTCTTAGGCTAAAAAACCAGGGCTACGCACGTGCCTCCCAGAAAGCGCTCCTTTTGGACAAAATCAAATATGTCACTAAATTCCTTTGAAACGCATTATCTTTCATTGTTACCGGACCGCATTTTTGTTTAAAATGGGAAAAATAAAGACAGATCTCTAGCTTGCTTTGAAACAGCGAAACCAGCATCCGTTGAGAACTGAACATAAAAGCTGCAATACTTTCGTTTACAACAGTAAATGCATGAGAAGGAAACGTGGGGGCAGTTCCTGCAGGAGGGCAAAGCTCGGCAGGAGCCCAACGAGCCCGCAACACGCAGCTCCGTGTCTGCGCTGCACAGGCTGGCACAGCCTGGGGCCCAACACAACTGTTCCAGCCTGGGAACTTTGAAACGCTGAGCATTGAATCGCTTTTAATTTTTGAAAATTTTCCGCGGCACTCCCGTACACACAGGCACCAGGCGGCCCTGCGGCAAAGCTGCGATACAGCGGCGGCGCCCAGGCGGGTGAAACACACCTGAACGCAAACCGCGCATCGCCCAAACACGAAAACCGCGAAACGCGACACCCCCGCAGCCCGCACTCACTCTCCTCCTTGCGCCGCTTCATCAGCTTCATGCCGGCCAGCAGCCCCCCGCCCAGCACCACGGTGGCCGCCAGCGACCGCCACGACAGGAGCTGAGGGGGACAAGGGCGCCGGTGACCGGGAGGGCGCGGCAGCGGCGCGGCCCGGCCCGCGCTCCCTCAATCACTCACTCACCCGCCTCTGGGCGCCCGCCCGCGGCCCGCGGCCCGGCGGCAGCTGCGACAGCGGGCGGCTGTGGGCGNCGCCGCCATGCTCCCGCTGCCGGCCCGCCCCTTCCGCTGCGCCCCCGGGCCGCCATGGAGGCGGCGCCGCGCCTCGCCTTCGGCCTGGTGGCCGACATCCAGTTCGCGGACGCGGAGGACGGGCACGACTTCGGCGGCTGCCGGCGGCGCTACTACCGGCACAGCCTGCGCTTGCTGCGGGAGGCGGTGCGGGCGTGGGCCGGCGAGAGGCCGCCCATAGACTTCGTGCTGCAGCTGGGCGATAGCATCGACGGGCAGAACGCGCGGCGCGGCGAGGCCGAGAGCGCCTTGCAGCAGGTGCTGGACGTGCTGGGGCAGCTCTCGGTGCCCGTACACCACGCGTGGGGCAACCACGAGCTGTACAACTTCAGCCGGGCGCGGCTGGTGCGCAGCGGGCTGTACAGCCGCCCCGCGGCGGGCTCGGACGGGCCGGCGGACCGCGAGTGCCACGCTTACCACTGCAGCCCGGCCCCGCGGCTCCGCCTCGTCGTGCTCGACGCCTACGATGTGAGCGCCCTGGGCGCGGACCCCGGCAGCCCCCGCCACCAGGAGGCCCTGCGGGTGCTGCGGGAGAAGAACCCCAACGAGGACCTCAACAACCCCGAAGGTACCTGCGGCAGGGGTGGCAGGGGCGCGGCCGGTCGCGGCGGTGCGGTCCGGAGCTCCCGAGGCTGGCAGCGGGATGCCAGGGGTTCAGGCGTGTGCCCCACTGCTGCCCACCTCCGCCGGCTCCCCGCCGTCCGTGCGGCTCCAGGCGGGCACAGGAGATGCTCCCCCGTGCACCCGGTGCTGCTGGGCTCGGGACACGCTGTGGTGCCCATCCCATCCCATGCCCGGGGGGACACTCAACAGTGGAAACCTTGTTGGCGCAGAGTGACCAAAACGCCGGAGAACACTGACAAATAATCTTCTTTGTGCAAGGGGGCTGGAGTTTTGATCTGAGAAATGCAAGAAAAAACCCCAAAGGTTCTGAGAGTGAACCAACCGTCAGTAGATTTACGTAAGGCAAATAGAGGAGCCATGGGAGGTGTATGCATTTGTGCCTAACCTTGTTCTTCTTTGCAGGGCTCAAAGAACCTCAGTTTGTAGCATTTAATGGAGGATTTAGCCAAGCCCAGCTGGAGTGGTTCGATGAAGTCCTCAAGTTCTCTGATGAAAACCAAGAAAAAGTCATAGTTACAGGTAGGTGGATATGGAGGGGGATAAATAGACAATCAGAATGGTTTGCGTTGGAAAGAGCCTAAAAGCTAATCTAGTTCCAACCACTGTATTTCATTGGGGAAGTATACTGGGGAAGTATGTGAGAAAAAAAAAGTTAGCTAGCCTGTGTATGTTAGCTGCAGAAAGCATGCAGTTGGTCTGGTGAGGTACAGACAGAGCAGAACAGCAACCATGCCTTGTGGGCCAAGTATTTCTGAGCCTGGGAGAATTTTAGCTTGCTAATCATTGCTAGCTCCTTTCCCAAGGGAAAGCTGCCAACAGTTTTCTCTTTTCAAAACATCTCTCTCCGTTTCTCAGCACAGGTTCAGTAAACAGTGTTCCCTTTCCCATAACAACTGTCCCCAGGGGTTGTTTCCTATTCCTGAACCAATGGAGAGCAGTGTCAGTCCTATGGACCAATAATAGACCTTTTTACACAGCACGTTCTAAAAGAAACTGGTGGGATTGTAAATAAAGCCTTCTTTCTCTTCTGACAACTCTACGGAGTCCGTCTATTTCATGTCCTACCGTGACAGTGCCTCACTCTGGGGGATGGCTGGATGGCCGAACTTCACTCTGACCCTTTTATTTCTCTCCCTCCGTGCTGCAGCTCACGTGCCCATTCACCCGTGTGCTTCCAACGGGGTGTGCCTGGCCTGGAATTACGAGGCGGCGCTGTCGGTCGTGCACGCGCACCGGTGCGTGGTCTGCGTCCTCGCGGGGCACCTGCACGACGGCGCCTACTGCCAGGACCCGCACGGCGTCCATCACCTCACCGTGGAGGGGCTGATCGAGACGCCGCCGGGGAGCAACGCCTTCGCAACCGTGCACGTCTACGAGGACAGAATGGTGCTGAAGGGAAGGGGCAGGATTCCCGACAGGGTTATGCATTTCTGAAGTACCGGGCAAACGCAGATCGCTCTCCTTCAGGAAGGACTCGGACAAAAACGGAGGAGATTCGGCTGTTTGCTTTTGGAAAGCTGTGCGTGGCTGATCCTTACTGCTTTAGCTCAGGCGTTTTTCTCTTGGATACAGAATTTTAGAAATTGTGTTTCTGTACGAAAGCACCTTATTTCTTTTCGGAGAATAGAGAAGGCCAGTAACTGAAATAAATTTACTTGAATGCAGGATGTTGATTTCAGACACCCAATCCAGACTGGATTGCTACTGTGAAAAGACGAAAAGCATGTAACAAATATTGTTCAAAAAATGCCCCACTGCTGTTCTCTCAGTGAGCATTAAAGCATGCAGAGTTTTACCTGCCCAGCCACATCTCTGTTTACTTTCTGTGAACGTTACAGTAAGGTCTCATGTCTGGCAGAATATATCCAGCCTGTAGCCTGATTCAATCATCCAACGTTGTTTTAAAAGACTAAAGTAATCCTCAGAAAAAGCTGAGCCTAAGGAGAATGGAGACCATCTGTGCTGCACCCCGGAATGGTGCAGATACTGGGGCTGTGCCGTGTGTGCACAGCTGGGATCACCTGCAGCAGTGCTGAGAGCGTGAGCTCTGACACCCATGGAAATAAAGGTGGTGTGTGTTACACCTGGAGCTGTCCTGGCTCTGTCCCAGCCAGCTCCGGAGTCCGGTGTATCCCCCTGTGCTTCCTTCTCCAGGATAAACAGTGGGACGTGCTGCTGCAGGGCTACTGTGTGGGTCCTGCTTCCCCAGAAAAATGAGGTGAGCAGCAGAGTTGTGACAGTGCCCGTATCTGCTGGTGGCAGGCTTGAATATGCATCTCTCAGAAAAAAAAAAAAAGATACAGAGGCTTTCATTGAGTTTTCTTTAAAAAAATAGTGTTTATTACTCAGTAAAACCAGTGACTTTCAGTTAAAGATAATAGCAAAAATAATTTTTTCAGATATATTCTACATAAGATTTTAGCACAGGACAGAAATACAAACTGCTCAAGTTTCCAGGAAGTCTGGAATGGATTATCCAGGCACATTTTTGACAGTTCTATGGCGGTAAATAGTTATTTATTAAAATAGTATTTGCTTTATTTGTCCCTTGTGTTACAGAATAGTAGATTTCCCAAACTATGAGGTGATTGGAGAGTGATCCAGGGATGCAATGATACCTTGACTATACCATCAAAACAGACATCAGATCAATGGTGCTTGGAAAATGTAAGAAGCAGCAAGGTGAACAGTTTCCATAGAAAATTTCCCCACTCAGATTTGACAGTGTTCCTCAACATTTCACCAAATCTCAATTTCCACAGCTGGAAGCAGCTGGGTATTCTTGGGTCCTGTCAAACTGACACTCACCTTTCGTTAAGCACCAAAACCAAAGGCAAGTGAGGCCAGCATAGTTACTGTTCTCAGTCTCCCACCCCATTAAACCCCATTAAAGCACTGTTTTGCAGTGTGTTGGCCACGACTCTCGCATGTCTTTGTTCACATAAATGTACAGCCACGAAACAAAGGGCAAGAGGGCAACCACAACTGCAGCAACCAAGTGAACTCCTCCCAGGGGACTCCTGTAACAACAAATCCAACAGAGCCACTTCAAATCCCTGAATCTTTAAGGCTGAAAAAGACCTCCACAATCAAGTCCAACCTTGCACTGCCTACCACCAAGCCCACCAGACCCTATGGTGCAGTGCTACATCCAGTTGGTTTTTTTGAACACTTCCAGGAATGGTGACTCCACCACCTCCTTGGGCAGCCTGTGCCAATGCTTGACCACTTTTTCAGTGAAGGAATTTTTCCTAAGATCTAATCTCAACTTCCCCTGGCACAGCTTGAGGCTGTTTCCTCTGGTCTTGTCCCTTGTTCTCTGGGAGCAGAACCTGACTCCCACCTGGCTGCACTCTCCTGTCAGCGAGTTGTAGAGTGAAAAGGTCCCCCCGAGCCTCCTTTTCTCCAGACTGAGCCACTCCAGTTCCCTTGGTGACTCCTGGTGCTCCAGACCCTTCCCCAACTCTGTTCCCTTCCTGGGACACGCTCCAGTTCCTCAAAGTCGTTTTTGAAGTGAGGTGCCCAAACCTGACCCCAGGACTGGAGGTGTCTCAGGAGTGCCAGCACAGGGGACTGGCACTGTCCACATCCTGCTGACCACACCATGGCTGGGACAGGCCAGGATGTCCTTGGCCTTCTTGGCCACTGCTACAGCTACCACAAAACATTCACATCTGCCTGCAGCTGGAAAGAGCAGAGAGCCTTTGGCCGCTTCAATGGGGCTCCTATGGATGCATCACCAGAGTCTTTTACTGGAGAGGAACAAAGAATTTTCTGGCAACTCAGGCTACAGAAACTGGTGTGAATTTAAAAGAAGCACCCTAAGCAAAGGGAAAATGCCCCTATTATGGCAGGAGGCCAGAAAAAGTGTTTCATGTAGCCCTACAATCCCCCCCTGCCCCAACTTTTATCTGTGCGAGATCCTCCGGGCTGTAGCACCAGCTGCTACTGCTTGGGCATCTGGAAGGTTCAGAGAGTGGCATGAAATACGAAAACAAGCTGCCAAAATCGACTGTGTGTTTTCAAGGAGCTAGTCACAAAATGTGAATATTGAATGGATTATAAAAAAGAGAAAATAAAACTTACTTTGCTGAACTGCGACAAAGACTCATCCATATTGTAATAATCACCAGACCAAACAACTCTCTAAAAAGCCAAACAAAAAACAGATCAGAAAATAATTCAAACAATATAAATTTTGCTTCCAAAACAGTAGTGGCTGCTGCTTTGGAGAAGTTATGTATTTTACGAGAATTATGATTATAAAGGTATTTACAAAGAGTAACTTTGCTTCACACCACATCTACAAAATTGAGATGACAGCTAAACAGCTGCAGAAATTTTCCTGCCTCCACATTTTGTTCTACTGCTGGATTTATATTCCACAGCACATTTCTCTAACTAACTTGGGCAAAGCAGGCACATTTCTCTCATGGAAACAGAGCAACGCAACATCCCAGTTTTCCAGACTGGGATTAGGTGCAGAAGTAGCTGCCAGGGCTTCACCTCAGTACTTTGCAAGCACCTACCTTTTAGGCAACTCCTGAATGCCCAGGTGAGAAATTCTCCCTTGTCCTCAATCCCTTGGAGGACTCAGCAGCCCATGCCAGATAAGTGTGCATTTGGTATTGCTTCAAGATTTTTTAAAACATTGATTACCATTCTTACAGCTCCAGGAAAAGAACACAAAGCTATTTCATTGTGCTTGTGCCCTGGTCTGAAAGCCAGACAAGTAAATCCAACAGCCACCATCAGGGAAGCAATGACTTTTCACTTCCCTGTGTCCAAGGAGTCACTGATTTGGAGCACTATGCTCCCTCCTCTTTGGTCTGATTCCTCTGGACCAACAGCACTCACTGCAGCAGCCCAGGAAATAAAGTTTTGGAAAGAGACACCAGGAGGAGATGGCCTGGTGAGCTGGATTTCAGTGGGGGCAAATTAAACCCACTGCTTACCTGCCTTCCTCTTCATGGAAAATGTTTCCTTGAGCGGAATAAAACAAATAGCAAGCCAAGGCAATGGTCCCAACAACACAGCCAGCAGAATGAAGGTCACAGAGGCTCCTCCAAACACCACTGTCTGGGGAAAAAAACAGACTGTCAGCCACTATCATGAAGCATGAATAAACCCATCTGGTTCTTCTACAAACCTGAATGGCAAATACCCCTTGGTGAGTTTACATAAAACTGCAGTTTTACAAAAGTCGTGCTGTTATAATCTTTATTTTCCACAAGGAAAACCCTAACTATGAGTTTAACATGCAGATTCTCTTGACCAGCCAAATGCCACCTATTACACAGTAAACCTCCCCTGAAATATTCAAAACCACAAGCAACCAACCCTCATGAGTTCTGAACTTCAGAATTCTGCCACTTATATGCTTAAGGTATCCAGAAAGCCAAGAGACTGCAATGGTGTCATTTGTGACAACAGCATGCACTCCTGCAGGTTTTCTTTTTTGAGGGTGGTTTTAGTTAATTCAGCGTTAAGTATTCATCCAGAACAGATACACTCACTTTTTGAATATATAATGGCCTTACATTATTCCTACTGAATTATAGTACAAAAATCTTAACTATGTTCTGAAGACCTTAAACTAATCTGATCTGAATGAACCTCTGAACTGCCATCAGCCCCCACAGTAAACACCCTGGGAAACACAACCTTTGAATGTCCCTGCTGCTGCCCATTGCTCTGTGGGGCAGCTGCAACACCTGGCACTGAACAAGACCTTTAGCACTTTTGTGGGACTGTGCAAAGCTCAGATACTCTCGCACCAGGTAGATAAAGAAAAACACAGATTTACAACAACGAAACGAAGTGAATTAAAGTGCTAAGATCAACACAGAGCCAAGTTCAGAGCATGCTCCCAGGCTTCTGCTCCAGAAGGCTTTGAGCTGGAATTGGGGTGCAAAGGCAAGCCCATTCCAGCAGCTGGGCTTTCTGCTGGGCTCCTCACCTGCAGCATGTCCAGCCACCAGCACTAAAGCAATGATCAGCTTCTGTAGAAAAAGGTCCTGCAGCTTTTTGCCCTCAGAAGGTAGCAGGATGTGCTTCTACACAGCCTGATTTTAATCTGCGGTTCAATTAAAAAATTAAAAACGCAGAACAACCACCTTTTGAGGGCAAAATTTGAGCAGAGACTGTTTTGCACACCAGTATCATACCTGTTACTGAAGGGTTGATGCTGACAAGCAGTGTCAGGGCAGCTGGCACTAAGTAGACAACCTGTTAATGACATATAAATCTACTCGGTAGCAAAACTTAGCAAGGTGGGGAAGCAGAAGTGCCCAGCCACAACAGCAGCTTCTCCCCTTTGCAGCAGTTTGTCACAGGCACAGGGCAGATCCCAGCCCCTCTCCCTCCGGCGTGCCCTGGCAGTGCCAGTGCTCATCTTTGGCATCCCCACCAGAATCCCGAGCCAGCCCTGGTTCCTCTGCTCCTGGCTGACGGAATATTGGCTGCCTGACCCACCGCTGCTGAGCCCCTTCCCTGATCCTCCGGGGAAAGCAGTGTCAGAACAGGGTCCTGCCCGGCGCTGGGCTCCCCAAACCCACCCGCGCTGGGGCCTTTGCCCCCTTTTGGTGCCGCTGATGCACCCCAGGGCACATCCCCAGCCCGGCCAGCGGCTCCTGTCGCACACACCCACACCCACACACCCACGCACACGCACACACACTGTCCCCGTCCGCCCGCAGCTCCCAGCCCGTGCCCGAGGCTGCCCGCTCCCCTCCCCGTGGGGACCCAGCGCAGCGGCGGAAGGCGAGCCCCGGGCACCGCGGGGACCGGGAGCAGCTCGGGGCGCTCTGCACAGGCAAGCCACGATGCTCTGCAAGCGCAGATCTGGGGTGAAATAAGGCAGCTCCTGGAAGCACGGTGGGATTCCAGCCGTCGCTGCAGTAGAGACATCGTTTACCCGGCGTCTGCCCCGCTCTTCAGCCGGGAGCCGGGACGTTTCCTCCGGCGGCCCCGGATCGGACGGGCGGAGGCGGAGCGGGGCTGGGGCCGCCGGGACCTCCGGGACCTCCGGGGCAGGAGGTGCCGAAGGGGAAGGGAAGGGAAGGGAAGGGCGGCCCGTACTCACCGTCCACAGCCCCGCGTCGGGGTCGTTCACCTGCAGCGGGAGGCGCGCACTGAGAGCCCGAGGCCGCCGGCCCGGCCGG